>NW_026508976.1:0-14632 GCF_026875155.1 Cherax quadricarinatus
TACTTTCCGACCTAGTATTGGCAAAGCGCTCCTTGCCATTTTGGGTAAGATTTTTATTTCATGCTCTAAGGGGGTATGCACATCGTCACTTCCAAAAATGCTACCCAAAGCCGTGTTTTTCTCTCTTTCCCTTTTTTAATACTATTCCTACACATTGAAAAACACCATTCTCTAAATTTCTTTACGTACGGTCATTCGCCCAACCATAGTCCAAACAAAAATTTCCAAACTTTGGAATGACATTCTTTAAATAGCGGGAAACTCCAGAATTTTTCCCCCAATCCTCAAAGTAGAACTTATGCCTTCCTGCCCGCGGGGGAAAAATACCTTGCAACGTGGCTCGTTTAACTTTCGACAGCCTGAACCCCCCTCTTCGCGGGACATCGTTTACAAGTTTAAAAAGGGATCCCACACCCAACAGAGGAATGCGGCTTTTGGTCACCCAGTGAAATTTTCAGATCATATAATGCCCGTCTGTGGTGCCGTGACCTTCAAATACGTCTTGCAGTCGCCCTCCCTTTTGCCTTAATGTCATGAGGCTCCCCCTTCAACTCTCGCCTTTCCCAGTCACTTAAAGACTTGAAATCCTTTGTCAAAGAGTCTCCCTTATGCTAGGGCATTTCATCCTGCCTCCAAGGGACCCCCCGTTTCATTCCGTTTTTAAAAAAACGCCCCCCCACTTCTGGGGTCCCATCTTCGCAGCCTCCCTGTTTTACCTCTCCCAACCTTTCTGTATCAAATTTCTTTTGCTGTCCGGGGCTCTGATGTCCCTATTTCAACCCTCATGTGTTCCACATTTTCACGCCCTTCCTCAAAACCCCCTATTGACAAGCCCTTTGATGACCCCTTATAACGAATCGCCCCTCATTTCCCAGAAGTCCAAAAAATCCCCATTGCCAAATCTTCTTGCCCCCTCCTTCCCTTCTTCCCCTCCCTCTTTCGCCTTTTCCCTCCCCCCTGGGTAGTTCTTTCCCTCTCTCGGCTCCTTACAATGGGGAGGTTCACCCCTCCTCAACATGCCCCCCCACCCCCTTCCCCCCCCAAGTTTCTTCTTCGCTACCCCCAGGTTTCACCCCTTTTGTCTCCCCCCACTTTCTTTTCCATCCCCACACTCTTTCGTGCCCCCCTACTTTGGTACAGTCATTACTGCCCCTTTTTTACTACCCTCCTCCTCCTCCTCCAATATTTCTCCCATACATTTTGAATTCAAAAAAAATTGAAGCCATTTTAGTTAAATTTCAGACAAACCTTCAAAGGGCTGATCCCCCCACCTGTTCCTTCCTTCCCTCCTCTCCACAACTCCATTCTTTGCAATCTCCGTTCCTTTTGTGCTTGAAAGTCTTGCGGGGCACCGCAAGTTGACTTTTCTAACCCCTAGTCCGTAGGTACCCTTCCCACGGATTCCTGGTATTTTCCTCTTTCCAAACATGGGCCATTTTCAGTGAATATCTCGGCCCCGGTAAACGAGTGACTTCAAATGTTGCTTTTCCCGGTTTTTTTCCCTTTGGTGTTTTTTTACAAGAACCAAAATTTCACTCAGCTGTTTTTTCCCCCTTTTCAGACAAATTTTTTCTTCGGATCCTTCTCAGAGGACCTTCAATGAAAGTGCCCCCTTTTTCGAATGAATTCCTACTGTCAAATTTTTCCAACTCCTGCATTTCACTGCGGGCCTACCACTTGAAAAGTGGTTTTTCAATATGTTCTTTATACTCTCTCCCCAGGCATTTTCATCCCAGATTTTGCATTTCTTGTTTCATCCTTACCACCACCACTTCTGTTACTTGGTGATTTTAATGCCCACCATTTCCTCTGGGGGGGGGGGGGGGGGGTCTCATTTGACTCACTGGCTCATCCAGTTGGAGTTTCTTCTCGCCTTTCCCCCCCCTCCATTTTTTAAAATACGATTCCCCACCCTTTTTGATCCTCGTACTCAACCTCTTGCGTTGCATGGGTCTGCTTTTCCCAACTGCAAAAAATTTTCGCCGGTCTGTTCTACCGGACTTACAGACCGACATTCTCCAATCATTCTTACTTCCCCTTCATATTCACCACCTTTCCGTAGCCCTCGGCGGGAAATTTGATCGGGCAAATTGGACCTTACTCACAATAAAGCTTTTAGTGAGTTTCCTTTTTCATCCCCATTGACGAGCTTTTCACCTCTTCTCGACATCAGTTTTAACCCAGCTTCTCTTTCTATACCCCAAACCTGGGCAGGCTTTCTCAGAGGGCATCCTGGGTGGTCTCCTGCTTGTGCCGTGCAGTATTTTTGAAACGCGCTGCAGGGCAGGTACTGGTAAAATAGAACGAGGGGAAACTTCTTGATTTTAAGCAGAAGGGGCATTTGCTCGCCGTGTCATCCGTGACCTAAACTACTTTCGGCGGGGTTGTTTCCCCATCACCTCTCTTCCTCTATGCATCTGGAAAAAATGGGGAAATTGAGTGGAAATAATACCTCCTGACCCGCTCCTGTCACATCGCCATAGAAATTTTGGCACTCATTTTTGTCCTTTTTCCCGGGGGGTCCTTCATCCCCTCGTTTTTTTCCTCCAACTGCCAAGATTAATACTTTGGACTTTTTTCTCTCAAAAAAACAGTATAATGTCCCTTTTTACACTTCGGGAACTGGGGGCAACACTTTCATTTCCATCATCAGCAGCGGGGCCTAAACAACTTTCATTTTGGGATGTTACAACTTTTACACAGCAGCCCTTGAGCCCTTTTTTTACCCCTTTTAAATCTTATTGGGTCACAAGAGTTTTTTCCCCCACTGTGAAATCTCCTTTTTTCTCCCTTTCCGCAAGCTGGTTCTACGGACATGATGCCCCATTATTTCCTATTTCTCTTACAGTGCGTTTGCAAGTGATGGAACGCGTAAACAACTTTTTAAGTGGTATTTAGAGACTCCAAAGTCTCCACTACAAAATGGCTTTCCAAAGGGCCCATCACCATAAACCCCTTACTACGCTTGGATTTTGATTTCGTAAATGCCTTTGCGAATTCCTCGGGGTTTTTTGGCCCAATTTTTGACCCTTTAAACATATGACACAACTTGGAGGTATAATATTTTGGCCCCCAAGCCCACTCCTTTGGCCTCCAGGGAAGCACCCCCTTCCCTTTAAAACTTTTTAACTGACAGACTTTTTATGTTTTAAGTCAAATAAAAGTGCTTTCCCCGACTTCGTCCAACAAGGTTCCCCAGGGGCCCCTGGGTTCTTCCCCCCAATATTTGTCATCACTCTATTTAACTTTTGTTATGCTTGTGCAGGGGGCTGACTATCCCCATTCAGTTTCTCTCCACATGGTCGACCGTTTTCAATTGGGCCCCAGCATGGGGGTTTAAATTTTCCCTACCCAAAAATCGCCAATACTTTCACTAGACTTTTTTCCCTCCCGATCGTCCCTTTTTACCTCTAACGGCTCTGTATCCCGAACATGATGCGGTTTCAGGCTTTCTCTTTGACCGAGATTTCCTGGAAACCTCCATTACCTCTCTAGGGCAACTTTTTCACAGCCAGCGAACCTCTTAAAAAAACCTTGCTCATCTTTCCTGGGACCAATCGTCTAACTCGCTTCGCGACTTCCCCTCATTTTTTCGAAATCGATTATTGACCAATCATTCGCGGCCCTTTTTTGCTACTCTAGCCTTTAACCCCATCCAACCAAGGATTACTTTATCCTTTGTCTTTTTGTTCTTTCCCCCGTTTAGAGCCCTAGCATAAGGGGAAAGTTCCATCCTTTTCTGATCACCCTTTATGCCCATTGCCCTCGCACATTATGCCCAGATCTCCCAATCCTTCCATTATAGAATGGTCACCGAATTTTAACATTATTTGTTCACTGCCCCCGTTTGCTATGTCCCTTTTCTCTTCCCTACTTTTGCTCTGTCTTCCCTTCATTTCCCCTTTGTATGTTCAGTAGCGCTTTCTTTTCCCTACCCCCCTGGAAGTTCCCCCGCTGTTTGGTCTGTTCTGTCTCACTCCCTTCCGAAAAACAACGCCATGGTGGCTTTCCGGGGTCCTTTTTCTTCCACTTCCCACCTCATTCTCATGCCACGCTGTGACACAGATGGCTTTTTCTTCTGACGGCATCGATTTGCAGCATGTTTCCGGACAGCGTTGGCGAGGCATTACTATCTTCGGCTAGCTTTTTTTACTGCGAGTTGTTCCATCTGCAGCACTTTTTTCATCGCATCTAACCTTGCATCATTTGTGGTTGTCCGACCCCCCTTAGGCTTACGGCTATAGGGGAAATTTGATACACCTCACCCCCTATTTTTTCCCTATCCAACTTTGGCTATGCCGTACCTACCAAGCAAAAAGATTGTTTTTTTTTGGGGCGAGGGTCATTTTGACGAAAGGGGCAATAACGGCGCACTACTGCCGGGTCAGCAGTAATAAACCTACCAATTTCATAAAGGGTGTTCCTTTTCCAGACTTTTTTGCGCAATGCTACCCACCTTCACACCCTTTGCAAAAACTTTGGGTTAACTTCACCGGAAACAAACTTCATTCTTTAAACCGAGCATAGTTCTACCTTTTCTTTCCGTGCAGGTTGGGAGACTACTCTCCCCCCACCTTCGCATTGGGCCACACTCGTCTTACTCAGGGGTACTCATGGAGAGGGCACCCGTTCCTCTCTGTGACATGAAATTTTCCAGTATCGATTAGCCTCATTCTGTTTAACTGCCCCCCTATCAACGAACACGCAAATTTTCCTCTGTCACGTCTCGCCTACTACTCTTTCTTTACCTTTCCTTTTTGCTAAAGGACCCCCTTTTAACCCGACTCTCTCATTGATTTCTTGACAAAGACTGATTTACCCCAAACTCTGATGATTCCTTTCGTGCTCCCCTCAGCTCTTTCTACCTCAACTTTTGCTGCCCTCTACCCCTTTCACCATCCACTGCCTTGCTGTTCTCTTAACCTTTTTACTAAACCATTCCCTTTTGCACCTGATACCCTTACTTTTTCCTCCCGCACGCTGTATACCTGTGGCTTACCTTTTTTTTTGTTTTAAAAAAATAATCTTTTGCCACAACTTCCTTTTTTAAACACCTTTCATTTTCTTCATCAATACAACAGTTTCACATTCAAAATACAACTACAGAATCATCATTGTTTAAGGCACCAAATGTTAAATATGACAGGTATTAACAGGTTATTAACCCTTTAAGGGTCCAAACAAATATTACGTTCATGCCTAGTGCCCCAAACGATATACTGCATACTTTTCTTCGTCATTCAACATTCCCACGAAAACCTGAGTCACCAGACATAGAAAGGGTTGTGCACTTACGTGTCCATATTAAAGTAATTGGGGATCCGGGGTACCATATCTTTTTTTTTTTTCCAAAAAAAAAAAAAAAAAAGGTTTTTTTTTTTCTCAAAATTTGGGGCGCTACACGAGTAAACGTATATATACGTTTAACCTTAAGGGTTAACCTTACAGGTTAAAAATCCGAATGAAGAATCATTTTGTGACCTTTTGAAAGCTTTGGAAAATTATTAAAACTCTTTCAAAACCTTCTTAATTCTATAAATTATACATTAGATTCTGTAAAAATTTGGAAAAAAAATAGTCATGCCTTAGTCTCTCTTTTGGGGGGCTGGGGGGTTGGAGAGGCCCGCTTGTTTTGGGGGTTTCTGGGGAAAAGAAGCCGTTACCTGGAGTTTTTTCCGACAAGATTGTGACCCCAAATCCTCTCAGAGATCCTTTTATGTAAAAGGATTTGGAAATCTGAATTTTAAAGACTTCTAACCTTCTTCACCTATCAATTTAGCTTTATTATGAAAACTTTCCTGTTACAACTTTTTAAAACTCTTTACTGGGAAAAATACACAAATAACCCAATATAAAAAAAAGCTGAAGATACATTTCATCCCCTCCACTTTAAGGGAATTGTCACAGCAATTTGTGCATCACATTGTTCATTTACCCAAATCTCCATTTTTTTTCATTTTTTTCCTAGCTGCAAAGGGGTTGGCATCTCTGGATTTTCTTTTCACATTGAGAATCATATGCCCTTACCTCCCTGAAAAAACACCCATTTCCCTGTCCAAAAGACAGCAAATGGACATGATGGGCATCTATGTCCATATGCTTGACACTTGCTCCTATGACATTCAAAATCCACATAACCTTTTCAATTTTTTTAACCCCTCAGGCCCAAAGGAAAAATCGAAGGGGTTCCTGTCCAAAAATTTTTGAAAAAAAAAAAAAAAAAAAAAAAGTGTTACAAAAAAAACATATTTTGTGAAGGTAAAAAGAAAAAAAAAAAACTATCGTACTTACCGAGAAGGGGGCCCAAGAAATTTTCAAAAAATGGGGTGGGGAACATCGAAAATTTAAAAAACCTCACTTTTTTTCGTTTTTTTAACATTTTTTTTTTCCAAATTTTTTTATTCCTACAAACTTTTGGGGCCTGAAACCCAATCTGTATATATTTTAAATTTTAAATCACTGAATGAAAAACGCACTAAATTTAAACAAATTTTCCATTTTGTTTAACAATAAAACCAAAACAAATTTTTTTTGTTAATCTTTGTTCCCATCATTTTTAATATTTACAATCCTGGGAAGGTTTTAAACTCTAGCTTGGGAACCCTTTGAAACAAGGACCATGAAGGGGGGCCCCTTTAAAATTTCACAAAAAAAAAACCCGGTGCTTTCGTCTTTTTGCATTTTTGTTTGGCAAAATGCCCCTTTTTTGGGGAAAAATTTCTTCTGAATTAAAATTGAAAAAACCCCTTTCCTCCTCAAACGCTTGGGTTACCGGGAATTCAGACCCGGGGGGAAAACGGTTTCTTCCTGTCTTCATTATGGTTGTTGACCAACAAAAAATTTCCCCGGGTTCTGTTCCCGTCTTTTTTTGGCAATTTTCAGGCATTAAAATTTCCATAATGGAAAAAGTTTATTACCCTTGTAACCTTACAACCCCAGGCAGTAAAACCCCGCCTATAACCACGGCCCTGCGTTGGGGGGCTAATGTTACGAAAACGCACTCCACACAATTCTTGAATGATGAAAAAAAATTGGGCTTGTGTACCATTTTCGGTATAATTTCCCCTTACCAAATTTTGGGCCAATTTTTTCCAAACTACTAGAGTAAATAAACGGGGACTTAATGTTTACTACCCGGGTAAAAATAACCAAAACCCGGGGGGGTCCTGGGGGTTTTTTTTAAAAAAGGTTTTTTGTGGGTGATTTAATTAATTTAAAAATTAACCTTTTGGAAAAAAAAAACCCAAATAAAATTTTAAAAATTTTTAAAGAAAGGAATTTTTTTTAGAACAAAAAAATTTTTAATTTGTAAACCGCCCCGAGGGGTTTTGGGAATGCAAAACGGGGATTGCACTGGGTTTTGGGGGGTTTTTGGGGGGGGGAAAGGTTTTTTATTTGTTTAACATGGGGCAAAAACTTTATTGCTGCAAAAGAAAATACATTTCTGCAACATCGCCTTCCACCTTGAGCCCTTGAGGGGATAAATCTATTTGCCAGGGTGTACTCAAAATACTTATTACTTCCCTGACAAATTTTCCATAAATGGCTGGCAAAGAAAATTCAAAGAATCCAGTTCATTGGCCGGGTTCCCAAAGGGGGACAAGTATTTGAATTCCATTTGAGACATCAGAGTGTGGGCTTGGGAACAAAATTGGTTTTTGCTCCCAAACCCACAACGGTTTGCTTGGATACGGCATCATGGGCGGGTTTTGGCGGGGGGTTGTGGTTGGGTGGCGGGGGCCTGACGCTCCGTTTTGCCTTGAACTGACATCGCAGCGGGGGTCCCAGCGGGGGCTGTGAGTCACGCATGGCGTGCCACTACATCACCACTAACCCACCACTGATGCCTGGGGCTATCCATCCCAAGTGTAGCCCCATCACCTCACTATCACTACCTAAACGGTGTGGGGCCCGGGATGTACTCCAGGATGTATTTTCCGCCCCGGGGCACAGAAAGGGGTACCTACCCGAGCGCATCCCGGCGGCGAACATACCGACGTTTCACGGGTGAATATGATTTCCTCACTATCACTACTCGAATGATCTTTTGAGCGTAATAAAATCACAATCCACTCACATTCCCCTTTTACTGAAGTAAAGGGGCCGGGCCATGCAAAAATATAGTTTTCTCTTGCGTTGGGGAACAACCGACCGTGAGTCACGGTGCCCACACCAGGGGTAAAGGTTCGGGATCTCTGGGGTTTTCTGCACTATTACGATCCTGGTCATTCTTTTCGGTCACTAACTGATCCAAGCCGTAAATTCGTTTTTCATTTCCATTTCCATCACTGTCAAACTATCAATAGGAAGGGGAGACCGAATTTCCGGGGATGGAGCTGACTTGCGACAAGGCAGGGTGAAAAAGGGGAAACTGAGCCGTGTTCCCACAAGCTATCAGGCCCCTAGTTTTTTTTGTTTAGGGGCGCCACCCACCACCAACCCTTCCTCGCATTAGCCTATGACTTTTTTCGCCTAATTTTTGACGCGTTAAATTTTGGCATAATCTACGGTTTGGACCTAAACGTGAAGCTGTAGATCACGGGACGGCCCCGAAAGGTTAAGGGCCCCCCCCCTGTATAAAACCCCGCCTTCATCCTACCCTTTATAAGCCAGGTATTTTGACGCTAACCTCTTTCAGACCCATTGCTTTTAAAACCCCTTTGGGGGTCGACAGGCCCTCTCCGAAACTCTTTTCTAAAAAAAAAAAAGGGGTGGGCCAAAATTTAAAAAAAAAAAAAAAAATTTTCTCTATGAAAAGATAGAAATTTTTCCCATAAAAGACCCAAAAATTTTAAATTTTGGGGGGGGGAAAACTTAGGGGGGTTTGCCCGGGGAAAGACGTTCCCCCATTTGGGATCGGGGTTTTGGCCCACTTTAGTTTTCGGTAATTTGGGGACATTTAAAAAAAAATGTTTTTTTCGCTAGACTATTTTTTCTATAAGGGGGTGCAAAAAACCACCATTTATAAATTCAACACCCAGTACAGGGGTCAAATTTAGCAATTTTTGCCAAATTTTTCACACAATTTCAAAAAAGCCAAATTTCGGAATAGGGTCCAAAAAAAAAGAAAGAATTCCTGCACTAAAATACTTTTTCCTCTAGTCATTATCACGTCCAGGCCCCTCTTATTTTCTTTTGTTTTTCCCTTTAATTTTATTCCAAAAAAAATAAAAGTTTTTTACTTTTAGCAGATACTGCATTATTTAAAAAAAGGTATAAATTTTTTGTGAACTTTGAAAAAAATATTAACTCAACATTTTGACGTGTATGCACGTTTGGCACGATTTTTACTTTTGAATTTTGGGAAAAATCGAACATTTCTCTACTTTGAGCTCAATTTCGGGGCACCTTTCCCTTAAAACCATAAAAATCATCTCAATTTCGTAATATGTCTTCCATTCTATAAAATAGACCAAAAAAAACTAGAATACAACAATAAATACCAACAAAAATACACTAAAGTCGCTGATTTATTAAAAAAAAGTCAAATTTTTTTTTTTTCTCATATGCACTGGTCTGCGGGAATTTTTTTTAGACTGGCACACGACCACATAGACCCATTCTTTCATAAAAGGGCCTACCAGTTTTCCCCCATAATTTTAGCCGCAGTTTTTAAAGGTACTAACTCAAAAACCCCTACCGTAAACTACGTAACAAAAAACCCTAAAAGGGTAAATGCAGTTCGAAAATTTAGGTGAATGGTCAGGAAATTTTAGTGGGTAAGGTATTTGGAAACCCAAAGTTCTTTTCTCATAAATTTTTTTTTTCAAAGTGGGCCCAAAACTGCCTTGGTTTTACTATTTTCACAGATCTTAGCTAATAATGAGTTATACCAAAGTTTTTCTTCATCTAAAACCCTGTTACACAACCTGCATTACATGGCTTACCCAAACCCTTTTCCCTTTGGGCCTCCTAGGGAATCCACTTTTCCTTTTAAGATGTCTTTTTTGCGGGCCTTCTGCGGGTAAATAGTCCCTTTTTTCCCCGGATTTTTTCCCGGGGGAAGGGACAGGTGTGCTGTAAATTTTTTTTTTTCTTCCAATTTTTTCTTTTGGGGTTACTTTTTTAGAACATTCATTTTAAACCCTTTTAAAGGGTTGGTGCCGACTATAGGCTTGCACGCCAGGGTTTGGTCCTACTTTATGCATAAATTTTGCGCCTTCAAATCAACAAGAGAAAGCTGGGAGGCCTACATGTGAAAAAAATGGGTCCCCTGGTCATTGTGCATATAAAAAAACCGCATACACATTGAAGAAAAAAAAAAAAAAAAACTCCACCATTTTTTTGGTTTAAAAAACAACTTTTCAGTGTATTTTTTGTAGCTGTTTTTGGTTGATTCTAGTTTTTTCCCGTCTCATTTTTTGAATGGAAGACAATTACAGAAAATTTAGAGATTTTGATTGGTTTCACAAAGAAAAGTACCTTGAAATTAGCTCAAAGTACGAAATTTCGTTTTGCCAAAATTCAAAAAAAACAAATCAGCCAACGTCCAATACACGTCCTGCGAGTCAATTTCTTTCCAAGTGCGCTGATATATTTATATCATTTTTGCACCAGCTACACAATCATGGGCGCATAAAAAATAAATCTTCTATTTTTTTTTTTTTTAGAAAAAAAATTTGAAGTGAAAAACAAAAAAAATGTAAGAGGGCCTTGGACATGACTAATGAACGGAGGAAAGTATTTTAAGCCGGAATGCGTCTTTTTTATTCGGGCCCTAATTGGAAGTAGGGGATTTTTGAAATTTGTGTAATTGGGAAAAATTTCCAATTTTTGACCACTTTAAAGGGGTAGTTGAAATTGGTAAATGGGGGGGTTTTTTTGTATTCATTCGATAGAAAAGGGGAGTCTAGCAATATTATGATTTTTTTCGACTGGTACATTTGGGAAATTGGCCGAAAATAGGACCCAAAGTGGGAAAATTTCTGACCGTAAGCTCGTTTAACACTAACTTTGGAGACATAATTCCCCAAGTTTCCCTCAAATTTCTTACTTTTTTTGTCTTATATTGGAATTTATTCTCTTATTTCCATAAATTTTTTTTTTTTCCCCAAAATTTCCGATCCTGAGAAGTTTAGGAAGGGCCCCGTTGACCCCCGAAAGGTTAATGCACTGTACAATTCAGTAACTTGGGGAAAAAAAAAATAAAAAAAATATTTACGAATGAAATTGCAGCCTACAACGTCCTGGCACGCAAGTATATTTGGGAAGCTCACTACTGACATACCTAGGGTAACCTGAAAATCTGATGATCTGCCAAAAAAAAAATATGTTTGGTGTGTTTTTGACATTCAACCCAAATTTTTTGCCCTTTTTAACCCCCACAAAATAAAAAAATTTTTTAACATGTCAAAAGTTTTCCCGTGAAAATCTTTCAACTGATCATTAAAAGGGGGATTGGCAAGAAAAGCCAAAACTTACTTTCCCAGATAGGGTAAAGACACCAACAGTTAAAAAAAAAATGCGAAAATGGCGCCGTTTGTTTTTTCATATAAGGATTTCTTATAATTTCTAGTGATTAACATTTTTTATGAAATATTAGAGTACAAGAAGGAGAATGTAATCTTTGATGGTGAGGGAAAAGTGGTCCCCCCGGTTAAAGATTTAATCCTGCAAGAGGGGTAATTGTTAGCGAAAAATCTTATTGAATGAAAATTTTCCCCAAAGAAATAATGGAAATAAAATAATCCCCGCAAACCCCAAAAATATGAAAAAAAAATTTTTTTCCACATGAAATATACATTTTTTCCCCCACACAAAAAGAAGGATCATGCCAAAATAAGTATACGCACAGTATATATTGTGCAAGTACAGTCTACTAAATGAATAAAAGACCTTACCCTTTTTTGAAATGCAGCAATGACGATGGAAAACGTTCTGGGAGTGCCTTTTTTTCCCCCGATACTGTAGGTCCTGTTTTTCATTTTTTTCCAAAACAGGCCTTATCACACTGTGTATGCCACTACGATTCTTAAATCTTCAAAACCAACCTTTGCGGCTTAAAAATTTACCAAAAGACCAGTTCCGGGGATTTTTTCCCCTTTCACCTGGGTTAGTCGCTTTTGGTTCATCCTGGGGGAAAAGATTAAGGGCCCCAATGGAAAAATTAGACAGTCCTCGATGACACGACTTTTTGGGTTTTCCTGGGGGCAAATCCTCGGGTTAATTGTTTTGGATTCTCAAAAGCCAACCCCAACAACGGTGCAAGCAGCACACAGCTGACAGTGCAGCAGCAGCAGCAGCAGTGACAGTGCAGCAGCAGCAGCACTGTACCCCCAATATGCGAGGGTTATTGGGGTTTTATTATACAACCTGGGCCCGCCGGAGACATGCACTCCCTTTTATACTTATCAATGATCCCTTTTTTCACCTATTTTAAATTTTCACCCTTATTGCGTAGGGGTTGGCACTAGAAGCTTTCTTGGGCCCATGTCACTTTTTTCCAAAAAAACACCGAAAACACTGTAATAATACAAATAAAAGATTGTATCTTGGATGTTACCCGCGGGGGCTGCTGGTAAACAATCCCCCGGGGGAACAGTGAGCTGGCTCAGGCCGCACATTGGACGCTCTCGGGACGAAAATCGGGAACGGGTTTTTTAAAAGGGATGTGAGGCAAAATTTTGCAAAAAAATAACGATCGAAAAATCGCTATGGATCACTTTCGGGGGTCCACTGACGAATGGACGCCGGCCCCCACACCACTCCTTAAATATGTCAGATATTAATATTTTGGCGCTTATTATGATTTTGTCTTATTTTTTGTCTTTTTTTCATTTTGGGGTAAAGTGATAGGGGATAAATTGACTGCTAATTAAACATAAAACAAGAATTTTGTGGCCAATGAACAACCCTGAAACATATTTTTCCCTCCTCTCTACTGACTCCCCACTCCCATAGCCCTCCCACACTGTAATATGTCATGTGGTAAATTTAATGATTAAAAGAAAAAAAACAAAAAAAGTAAGGGAAAAAATTCTGGGGAAATTTTCTTTAGGTTTTGACAATGTTACATGGGGCTCCACAATGAAAAGTTTAAATACTATAATTCGCTGCAGAAATAGTATGTAACAATGGGATTTTCACTAAAAAGTTCCAGATAATTAAACTATTTTTCTGTAAACAAAAACCCTTTTTCATATTTTTTTTGATTTATTTCCTTATTTCATGTCCGCTAGGTTACCTGCCGAAGATGTACCCAAGTTTTTTTCCTATGCTACACTCTTTTGCTGCTCTTTCCCCTTTTAGGGGTTTAAAAGCAGATTTTCTTACCATCTTATAAAGGTAGAGAATCTTTTTTTGAAGGTAATAAAATAAAAAAACAAATTTATAGAAAACTGAAAAATGACACTTTTTTCAAATTTGCGTTCACAGTAAATTTTTGCATCAGTGATTTTGTCCACTTGAATTTGGTTTTAAACGAATAAATTGTTCCATGAAGGGGAGATTCTTTGCTATTTGCTAATTGTCTCCTTCAACTATTAAACTATGCAATAAATGACAAAACTGGTATTTGACCAATTTCACAAAATTCCCAAAAAATCCAGTTTTAAAATAGGCCAGAATAAACAAAGCGACATTCCGGGGACTAAAATAACATTTTCTATTTACTATCAGTCCCCCCCTCCATATTACACTTTCTTTTTCTATTTTGAATTTTTATTCAAAATAAAAATATTTACATTATGGAGACTACGTTTTCGAAAAGTAAAATAATGTTGGGCATTCATAAATGCGTATTTTAGTGGGCCAATGGCGAGTAATTCATTTTTGTATTCGGAATATTGGCAGAAATTGAACATTTCCATTATTTTTAGCTCATTTTTAAACTACTTTTTAAACCTGAAACGAAAAAAGATCATCTCTGTTCTGTAATACGTGGACCCCCCCCAGTTTTTTGATTTAAACCTTCCAGAAGCCCGCCGAAGGGCGAAAATTTCCCAAACTCAAACCCTTTTCCCCCCTGAGAAATATTTTTTTTTTATTAAAACACTGGCCGTTCCCCCCCAAGGGAGGGGGGCCCGAAAAAGAAAAACTTTCACCCTCATTTGCTCCACACTCTTGCCGAAGGGGGCTATACACACATTTTTTTAAAATGCAACTTAAAACCCCCCCCTTTAGAGTGCAGGCACTGTACTTCCCATCTCCCGGACTCGATCCGGCCTGCCGGGTTTCCCTGAATCCCTTTTAAAATGTTACTTTGGCACACCCCAACATACGTCAAGTATTAAAAACCCTTTGTCTCCCTTCACCCTATCAACACGCTCACGCCCCGCCCCTGAAAGCCAAGCCCCCCCTCCAACCTTTCCAGGCCGACCCCTACCCTGCCTTCCTTCCACTGCAACTGATACATCTTGAAGCTTCTTTTGCCCATTCTCCTACATTCCAAACCACCCCAACAACCCTTCCTCAGCCCCTGGACAACAGTTTTGGGAATCCCCACCTCCTCCTAACTTCCAAAATACGAATTCCCTGCATTATGTTCCACCACCATTGCCCTCAAAATGACACTCCACTGCCTCCAGCCTTTCCCCCTCGCTGCACCATTTATCACCCATGCTTCACACCCAAAAAAGACGTTGGTAAAACTTCTCTCTAATCCCCCCCTTTGCCTCCAAGGGCAAAGTTCTTT
>NW_026508977.1:0-14755 GCF_026875155.1 Cherax quadricarinatus
AGGTTGAAGGAAACAAGAAAACCCAAATTTGACTTACCCGTATTTAAAAATTTTGCGAACCCCCCACTTCCCCAACCACCCGTCCCTTGTTAGCAATTCCCCCCCTTTTCCCTCCCTTCCAAGGTTTTTTTTTGTGTTCACCCCCCCAAGGGCAGAAACCGGGCTCTTCCCCTCCACCATCAATGCATTCAAACTTAAACCCAGGCCTGCTTCTTTTCCCTACTCCCCTTTCAGTGACTCCCAGGTTTTTCCTAACTCAAACTTTACTACTCCTGCGACCTGTTCCATCCCCCAAGTCTGTTCTCCCTTTTTGGGAAAACCCCCCATGCTCAGTGCCTCACCATCTCCAACCCCGTTTAAACCCCCCAGTAACCCCCCACCCCTTGACCAATGACTGGGAGAATCCGTCGAAATAAAAAGAAAAAAACTTGAACCAAACTGGGAAAACTTAACACCTTCTCCACAAAAGCAACACCTGCCCTCCCTCTCTAAAAATCCTGGGTCCCCAAATGTAGTCTGGCAAGGGTTTTATTTGGGTTTTATAATACTTGGTTTGTATGAAAAATTTAAAGACACTGTGCAAAATCTGGTATCTTTATGGTAACTTTCCCATCCGTTTTTTCCCCAAAACGATTCAGGAATTAGGAAACGTAAACTTATACGGAGGTTCATCCCGGCTTGGGGTTTGTTTCCACATCGTGGTTAAGAACGGGAGAAACAAAAAAATAAAATTTCAGGTGACCCAAGGGGAGACGAGGGAAAACGGGAAGATAAAAGAATAGCTCGGGGAAAGGATTTTTATAAAAGAAAAGACCCCAGGGCTTAACCCGAAAAGCTAAGGCACGGGGGAATTGAGGGAATAACATGTTAGTAGTAGTGAAAAGTTTTTAAAGAGTAGTAATACAATGAATAAAAGGGATAAAAAAAGATTACTTGGGTACATAAAAATAGGTAAAAACAGCAAGAAACCCGAAACCCGCGTCAGTAAAACAGGATATGGGAAAACGATAATTGAAAAACCCCTCGTAAACCCCAAAATTCCCCAATCATCTCATGAAATTCAGGGACGCCCGATTGTGTTCAAAGAAACAAATTTCCGCAGACGCAAGTGCCTTAAATAAGTAAGCCAAAATGCTGTTTTTAAAATTAAAAAACAAAGGCAACTTCACCATCTCTGAAGTCTTAGCAAGAATCTCCTAAAAACGAAAACCTGCTAATACTCACAGCACATTACAGAGGATAACCTAAAACAGCCCTTTCTCATCCAAACCCTTAATAAAAATTTGTCTAACCCTATTTTTAGTTACCCAATTTAGTTTTTATATCCTTTTACTCATGGCGAGTTGATTGTTTTTCTATATTGTATTATTAACTACTACCCCACTGTATTGCCCCTCACTCTAACCCTAATATATAATCCTGTGTCCTGTATTTTTTTGTAACGGCTTAACAAAGTTCAAGGAGGCGCATTGCCAAAATAAAAATGCACTTTAGTTGCACTTTGCCCTTTTACTTTACGTATCTTTTAAGAGTTAACTTTTTTGAGGAATTTTTTAAAAATTTAAATTAGGGTTTTTTGCTAAAGTAGGGGGGGAAAGGGTAAAAAAACATTTTTTTTCAGAATGGGTTTTTTGATTAGTTCTGTATTATTGCTAAAAAATGGAGTTCCGGACCGGGAAATTTCGAATGGAAAAATTGTTTATTAATTTTGGGTTAAAAAAAAAATAGTTTTTTTTTTAAAAAAGAAAAAATTTTTTTGCTCTCGGATTTATACAGAAGCCTTAGGCTTTTGATCATTGCGAGTTTAAGATATGTAAAAATAATGATAAGAAATCCTTCAACTCTTTTTTCGTGTAAGCAAGCGCCTCATTATGGGTCATTTTTGGGCAGTGATGCTTGAGTGTTTATGATCTTTACACCACACTTTTCCTTTCTTGAATTTTGACTATTCGGGCTCTCAGCACACATTCACAATTTTTCCTAAAAGGGAGTTGCTTCATAAAATTTTCGTATGGCTGGGTTGTGGGAAAGGCGGGGGAGGGGGGGGATTCAGGTTCTCTCTTCCTTGTTCTATGACTCTTAGTGCTAGCAGAGGTTCGTTTTTAAAATAAAAAAAAACTTGAAAAAAAGTTTGGGTTAGTTTCATTACTTTATTATTGAAAAAAAAAAATCTGCGGTTAGTAGTTACCCCGTTCCCCAGCGGCTGGGGAACGGGGGATAAACATGTTTGTTCCAGGGGGAGGGTATCTCCATATCCTTTGATTAAGAGCTTTATATAGTATTTGTCAGTGCTGCATCATTTTGAATATGTGAAGAGGGTGGGTGACACTTTCCGGAACTGTATCTCAAAATGTAAGAGCCGCAGTGGAAAAAATCCTACTAATATGTGATGTGTGATGCGTGTTGTGTGTGAGTGAGTCGTGTGTATGATGCGATGTTTGTCTGTGTGTGTGTATTTTGGGGACTCACTGATTTGTATCCACCAATTTTGTTTGCGGGTATGAAACCCAGCTCCTGGCCCCCCCCTGTATACCACCCTTTATTCGGCATTTCGATTTTGGTTTCTGGCCCAATATATCTACTCTTGAAATGTTATCAAGTCTGCCTTCACCACTGCCTCATCCAAGCGTTCATTTTCAAAACCCCCCTGAGACATACACCCTTTTTCCCCTGGTTACCCCTTCCACTTCCCTTTTTCGTTTTCCTTGATCTGGTCCCTCTTTAAATTTTGTCACTCTATTAGCCCAATTGTTCTTAAGTTTTGACGTAGCAAAACTGTTCTTCCTTGTCCCTCTGTTTTTTCACATTTCTGCTCAGTTTGTTACTTTGCCTGGGTTTCAAACCTTTGGATTTTTTCCCGTTTCCTCATTTTGCGGATCGTTTCTAGCTCTCTTTCTTGCCTCTCTGTTTTTGCATTTTACGTTCTGTTTTTTTTCCTAGGTCCTTGCTGTTAGGTAAACACTTTTAAAAATGTGCATGGTGTTTACCTAACAAAACCCGTCGGATTTTCTACCAAGTATAAAAAATCATAGGTCTCTTGCTCTGCCCCGGGCGACTCTGCAGTCTTTATTAAACCTTGGGCCCTTTTTTTTTCTTGTTTTTTTTCTTTTTTCTTGGGAGAATCACCTTTTGCCTCTTGGGAAATTTTTACTGTTACCCCATTTTTTTTTACAGGGCGCCTTCCCTTTCCCTTCTCCGTCCCCTTTTTCTCAGAAAAATTTTATGCCCCCATGTCCCTTTCCTAGTCCGATTTCTTTACTTTTTTCTTCATTTCTTTACGTCTCCTTTCCACCAATATCAAAAGCTTTGTCCATTGGTCCTGGCGCCATAATTAATTTCTGTGATTCAAAATTTTTTGTGTTAAAAACAAAAGGGGGCGGTGGCTGATTTCTTTTCCTAACTGTGTGTTTTTGGGGTGTGTGTGTGTGTGTGTTTTCACCCAGTTGAGGTTGCAGGGGTCGAGTCCGAGTTGTGTGTGGTGTGTGTGGTGTGTGTGTTTGTTATAAAAATTATTAAAGAAAATGTTAGCACTGTAACCGTTTGTAGATTTTAAAAGATAAACGGTTTGCAAAAAATTTGAAATATTAAGGTAGGGAAATTTTAAAGTTTGTGATCCAAGGTGGGCGTGATACGTGTGGGGTTTAACTATTAAGGGTGAGATTTCTGCAGGTAACGAGGGGCTTCACTCACAGGATGTTGTTTGAACAGTAAATTTCCCCCCGGGGTATCTGCTGTAAATCACATTAATTCCCGGGTATTGTTATTACCAAGTTTAATGCTGAGCTGGTTGTGTTGTTGGTCCTGCAGGTTATCGTGTTTCCCACTGACGTGCACTAAGATCATGAGCAACACCTGGTATCTGTATTCCGAGTTTAAAATATTCACCTGTGACTGTTGGTAGCCTGTGTTAGGGGCTAGTTAAAACTGAAGAAATACACTTCTTGAAAGGAGTCAGTTTTCAAAGTTTAGAAAATTTTTTCACCCCTTTACCGGATTTTTTAAAAATATTTATAAGTAATGAGTTTTTGTTTAAGGAGGGTTAAAAATTTTGAGGGCTGTGGGAAGGGAAGATTGTACAGAAATATAGCAGATTTTGTTAAAGTTTTAAAATTTTCTTTGTTACCGCAGCCCTCTCCTAACAGCATAAGATGTAAACACAGAGTTGCTATCAAAAAGCTAGATAACGAAAGTGAGAAAAGCTTCAAAATCATATTATCTCTTCACAAATGACTTTCGCAAAAAATTTTTACTCTGGTGTCATGTTCATACAAAAAAGGGGTATGTATATTTATCATATATATATACAAAACACCACCACACACACACACACACACCACCCCACACACACACACCACACAACACAACACCCACACACACACACCCCCCCTAAACAACATTTTGTCTTTAAAGACCCCAAGCAGCTTTAAAGGTTTAAATTAAAAGTTGGTTGCTAACTCTACGTGTGCTAGCATCCTTGAGCGGGCTGAAGTTTCAATGAAAATTTTGTTTAAGACGGACCAAAAAAAAATAAAAACAAAGGGTAAATATTTACGGAGCAGACCCTCAAGCACTACGGGCTCTTGATGAAGGAATTGGACCTATGCCCGATTCCTTGAACGAGTTGAATGTCTCCTATTTTTCCCCGGCGCTGTTGCCCATACAAATTTTTAAAGCCCGCCATGAAAGTAATACTAATAGGTGACCCGGCAAAACCAAAGAGCCTTGCACAAAGCCGGGCTGCGGGAAATGAAAATCTCCAGAACTCTCCCGGGAATCAAAGATACTGTAACTGAACACGGCAGCGCGGTGAAGGGGATTTTTTCGACGTTCGCCTCACCTTGCCTTGCGATCGAACACGTGACCCTTTTTGTTTTTTCCCCTAGCACTGTAACCACTGCGCTACTACTAATGGGAGTGGGGGGGAGGGAGGGCTCTGTGGGGTTTTCCCGTTGCTGAGGTATTGGTTTTTAGTGGCGGATTTTTGTTGTATGGTTTTTATATTGGTGGTAGTGTGGTGGGAGTCATAGAGATGGTCTTGATGGGTTGATCTTAAGTTGGTGGGATGCGTACTACGGTAAAAGTAGGTAGGTGGGTGATGGAGTGGTGCGGTGGGCAGTAATATGGAGGGAGGGTGTGTGAGGGAGGCACTCGGTGTGGCACAGTGCACGTTGTAACGCGCCACCACACACGCTCCTCCTGTTCCCTTATGCAGCCACGCAAACAGGTCTGACCTGCATGTCTTTTCCCGCAACCTCTAAAACCTTTACTTGTTGCAACAGGACATTTAAAAATCACAAAAAAAAGTATGTAATTTTGTGAAAGGTTTCTTGCCAGCGAGAAACTTCCAGACTTCTTATAGTAGCATTATTTAACCTTTATTTTAGATATTAAAATCGAGACAAAAATATAATGGCATTTGAAACCATAAGACATAGAAGGGGAACACTGCAGGAGGCCTTGCTGAGCCCTTACTAGGAGGTCCTTTACCAAGTTCATCCCACTAACAAAACATTTACCCAACCCAATTTTCAATGCTACCCAAGAAATAAGCTCTGATGTGAAAGTCCCACTCAAATCCCAACCCTTCCCCACTCAAATGTACTTATCCAACCTAGATTTGAAACTACCCAAAGTCCATAGCACTCAATAACACAACTAGGTAGACTGTTCCACTCATCTAAAACTACCCTATTTCCAAACCAATCTTTCCTATGTCCTTTCTAAATCCTATACTTATCTAATTAAATTCCATTACTGCGGGTTCTTCTTGAGTGACTTCTCAAGACTTATTAATATCACCTTATTAATTACCTATCTTCCACTTATTAAACTTCGATAGGTCTTCCCTCATTCTCGTCTACAAGTCTGGAATGTAACTTAAGAGTCTTCAATCTTTCTCATAAGGAAGTTTCTGATGCTATTGTATTAATTTAGTCATCCTACGCTGAATGTTTTCTAACCGAATTTATGTCCATTTTGTAATACGGAGACCAGAACTGAGCTGCATATATCAAGGTGAGGCCTTACTAATGATGTATAAAGCTGCAGTATGAACCTCCTGGACTTTCTGTTGCTTACAACTTCTTGATTTAAAATCCCAAGTATTCTATTTGCCTTATTAAGTACGCTTAGGCATTGCTGTCATGGTTTAAGGTTTGCTGCTCACCATAACACCCCAGTCCTTTTTCGCAATCTGTATGGCTAGTTCTACATCATTTAATTATAAGTACTAGGGTTATGGGCACTCCCCAAGCTTCAGAACCTTGCACTTATCTACATTGAACTGCATCTGCCACGTTTTTGACCAAGAATAGAGTTTGTTTAATGTCCTCCTGAAGTTCCCTATACATCACGTTTGAATCAATTTCTACCATCTTTGTGTCATCGGCGAATTTGCTCATATCACTAGTAATTCCTCATCAAGATCATTGATATCTATTATAAACAACAACGGGCCAAGACTGTCCTGTGGAACGCACTTGTTACAGATCCCCACTCGGATTTAACCCCATTTATGGACACTCTTGCTTCATGTAAATGGAGCATGACTCGATCACGAGGCACTTTACCCCCAATGCATGGGCTGCACACTTTCGTTTAACAGTCTATGGTGCGGAACTCTATCAAAAGAATTACTAAAACTCTAAGTAAATAATATCAAATTCTTTATTGTGGTCAACAGCCTCAAAAGCTTTACTGAAGAAAGTGAATAAAATTAGTTAGACAAGACCGGCCTCTTGTGAATCCATTGCTGAGTTTCATTAATCAAGCTATGCTTATCGAGATGGCTTCTTATAATCTCTACTATAATTGACTCTAGTATTTGCTACATTGAGGTCAGGCTTTAGTGGGCGTAATTAAAATTTGACGGTAACGATTGTCCCCTGTTTTAAAAATAGGAGTTACATTAGCCAATCTTCACATATCAGTCACTATTCACTGTTGAGAGATAAATTAAAATATTAGTTAATGGTTCTCAGAGTTCCATTTTGCTTTCCTTAAGAACCCTTGAAAAAACCTCATCAGACCGGCGACTTATTTTTGCTTCAGTCTGTCTATCTGCCTCAACAACCATCTCATAGTGGACTGTGTGTTACAATAATTTTTCTTTTCTAGCCCATGTAAAAATTAATTACTGGAATATTTGTTAGTGTCTTCCTGTGGTAAAAACTGAGAGAAAATAATTATTTAAAATCAAGCACATATCATTCTCATTGTCAGTAAGGTGCCATAGTTATTTTTAAGGGACCTATCTTATCTCCTAACTTTTGTTCTATAGACCTGGAAAAAAATTTTTGGGTTAGTTTTAGTATCCCTAGCAACTTTAATTTCATAGTCCTTTTAGCTTTTCTTATTCCCCTTTTTAATGTCCCTCTTAATGCCAATATAATGATTCATAAGATGACCCTCACCTCTTTTGATACGCCTAAAAATTTCCTTTCTTTTGCCCTAGTAGATAATTTGAGCCTATTATTCATCCATTTTGGGTCTTTTCTATTTGATCTAATTTCTTTAAAAGGGGAAATTAAACGCTCTTTGAGCAGCATGTATAGTGTTCAGAAAACTGTCATATTGATAGCTCTCTTCGTTACCCCAGTCAACAGATGATAAGTGTTCTCTAAGCCCATCGTAATCTGTTTAAGCGAAAATTGGGACTGTTACTGAGTTATCGCTACTAACGTACTTCCATTCAATGCTAAATGTTATTGTTTTTGTGGTCGCTAGCAACCAGTTCCCTAAAATTTCTAAATTATTAACAAGGGATTCATTGTTTGCCATAACTAAGTCAAGCAGGTTATTTCCCCTTGTAGGTCTGTCACAAACTGCTTCAAAAAACAATCCTGAAATACTTCTAAGAAGTCGTATGATTCAAAATTTCCCAGTCAAGAAATTCCAATCAACATGACTAAAGTTAAAGTCTCCTGAATACTACATTATCGTGCCTTGTGGCCTTAACCAATTTTCCCCCCATAGTAGTTCCCTTTGGTCCTATCTAAGTTGGGGGACGGTATATCACTCACTCCTAAAATCAGTTTTTCATGCCCCTCTGAAAATTCTATCCAAACAGACTCTGTATGTGTTACTTCAGATTTAAATTTACCCGTTTTTATGCAACAGTTCAAGCGATCTCGGACATACAATGCCACCCCACCCCCCCTCCCAATACTTCTATCTTCTTGGAAAAATTTTAAAAACCCCTGAATATGACATTCCGCAGGCATGTCCCGACTTTTTGAATTAAACCACGTCTCAGTTAAGGCAAATACATCAATGTTACCTACACTAGCAACTAATCTCAACTCGTCTATCTTATTCCTAGCACTACGGCAATTAGCATAATAAACATTGAAAGACTCTCCTTTCAACCTTTATTTTATTCCACATAATCCTTGAATTAATACATTTATACTCTCTCTTTCCTGCCATAACTTATCCTTCAACATTATTGCTACTCCTTCTTTAGCTCTAACTCTATTTGAAACCCCTGACCTACTCCCATTTATTTCTTTCGACTGAAACTTTCCCAACCCCATGAGTTTTGTTTCACTTAAAGCCAGGGCATCCAGCTTCTTCTCATTCATAACATCCACAATCATCTTTTTCTTATCATTCACACAACATCCATACACATTCAAACACCCCATTTTGACAATTTTCTTCTTCTTATTCTTTTTAGTAATCATTACAGGAAAAGGGGTTACTAGCCCATTGTTCCCGGCATTTTAGTTGACTTTTACAACATGCATGGCTTACGGAGGAAAGATTCTTATTCCACTTCCCCATGGATATAAAAGGAAAAGTACTAAGAACAAGATCTATTAAGATAAAATCAAAGAAAACTCGGATGAGTGTGTATAAATAAATGTGTACATGTATGTGTAGTGTAACCCAAGTGTAAGTAGAAGTAGCAAGACGTATGTGTAATCTTGCATATTTATGAGACAGACAAAAGACACCAACAGTCCTACCATCATGTAAAACAATTACAGGCTTTCGTTTTACACTTACTTGGCAGGACGGTAGTACCTCCCTGGGTGGTTGCTGTCTACCAACCTACTACTTACAAGAATGTCCATATATATATTTGATACCGTCTTTGTGATTACCTATTTTTCGGGAGAGGAGCAGAGCTAAGCATGTGGTGTCACATCTTCAGTGTTTGTAATACAGTTCTTTTATTTTTCCATACCCTTTGTATTGTATATTCATTTCTGGTTTAGTTTCAGTCTCAAGTCCTTGAGAGGGCATATTTTGTATATTGGTGCTCACACTTGTTTCTCTCTTTTGCACCTTCTTTTAAATTATGTTGTTATGTTGCTACAAGTTGAATTAAGTTGAGCGTTACTAATTTTGCAGTATTTTTTGTCCAGTTGGTTTTGAAAGGCTGTTGTATTACTGCTTTACTTTCCTTTCTTATTATTTAGTTGTTCATGTCTTGTGATTTTTAATTTTCATTCTCACAAATATTTTTTTTTTATTATAATTATCACCCTCCTGCCAAGAGAAGGTGACCCAAAGAAGGAAACACTTTTACTTTCATTAATTCATCACTTTTGGGGTCAGTTTTATTAATGTATTTTATTTCCAAAAAACCAAGTAGGTTTTGATGGTTTATATTGAGGGAAATTTTATCTTTTCTGCTGAATGTTTATTATTCATGGTCTGTAGTCACATTCTTATGATCATTCATGGCCTGTAGTCACATTCTTATGATCATTCATGGCCTGTAGTCACATTCTTATGATCATTCATGGCCTGTAGTCACATTCTTATGATCATTCATGGCTGTAGTCACATTCCTTACTGATCATTCATGGCCTGTAGTCACATTTTTTATGATCATTCATGGCCTGTAGTTTACTTCTTATGATCATTCATGGTCTGTAGTCACATTCTTATGATCAAATTTATGGCCCGTAGTCACATTCTTATGATCATTCATGGTCTGTAGTCACATTCTTATGATCATTCATGGTCTGTTTATCTGGAGAGTTTATCTGGAGAGTGTTCCGGGGGTCAACGCCCCCGCGGCCCGGTCTGTGACCAGGCCTCCTTAGGTCAGAGTCCCAGGATGCGACCCACACCAGTCGACTAACACCCAGGTACCCATTTTACTGATGGGGAACATAGACGACAGGTGGAAAGAAACACGTCCAATGTTTCTACTCTGGCTGGGAATCGAACCCAGGCCCTCACCGTGTGAAGCGAGAGCGTTAACCACCAGGCCACCAGAGCCCTTATGATGATCATTCATGGCCTGTGGTCACATTCTTATGATCATTCATGGTCTGTAGTCACATTCTTATGATGATCATTCATGGTCTGTAGTCACATTCTTATGATCATTCATGGCCTGTAGTCACATTCTTTTTGATGTCATTCATGGTCTGTAGTCCACATTCTTATGATCATTCATGGCCTGTAGTCACATTCTTATGATGATCATTCATGGCCTGTGGTCACATTCTTATGATCATTCATGGTCTTAGTCACATTCTTTTGATGATCATTCATGGTCTGTAGTCACATTCTTTTGATGATCATTCTTTGGGCCCGTAGTCACATTCTTATGATCATTCATGGTCTGTAGTCACATTCTTATGATCATTCATGGTCTGTAGTCACATTCTTATGATGATCATTCATGGTCTGTAGTCACATTCTTATGAGATCATTCATGGCCTGTAGTCCCCATTTTTTTATGATGATCATTCATGGCCTTTGGTCACATTCTTTTGAGATCATTCATGGCCTGTGGTCACATTCTTATGATTTTTTGATCATTCATGGCCTGTTGTCACATTTTTATGATCATTCATGGCCTGTGGTCACATTCTTATGATGATCATTCATGGCCTGTGGTCACATTTGTATGACTGTTGATCATTCATGGCCTGTAGTCACATTTTTGTGATTGTTGATTGTTCTTGACCTGTGATCACATTTGTATGACTGTTGATCATTCTTGACATGTGGTCACATATTTTTATGATTGTTGATCATTCATGACATGTCACATTTTAAGTTTTAAAACTAAAGATTAAATAATTATTGTTAGTATATGTCACTTTATTTTTTCAGGTTAAAGTTTTATATGTAAGAAACCTCACCCAGATGACTACAGAAGAAATGTTGAAGGAAAAGTTTGATGAATTTGGGAAAGTTGAACGAGTTAAAAAGATAAAAGATTATGCTTTTGTCCACTTTGAGGAGAGAGATGAAGCAGTTAAGGTAAGAGTGAAGTATGTTGCTAACCTTACCAATAACTACCTTCATTGTTTTGCAGTTATTTACCATGTTCTGTTTCTAATCACACACTGAATTGACTGCCAGGCTGATTGTGCTTGCAGCTTGCAGTTCATCATAGGAACCATAGCCCAGCTCATCAGGAGTGAATTGATGGCATGTGTCAAGGTTCTTCTGTGCACAGTTGTTTATAGTAATTCCCCATTTTTTGAGCAGCATTTAATGACATCATAAAATTTTTTTTATTGCTTCAAGCATCAAGATCTTGCAATTCTAGATATTTTATTGTTACTCTCATGGATTATGATCAACCTGCACAAAACTGTACAGTAGGGCCCTGCTTTACGGCGTTTCGCCTTAGGCGCTCTGCTAATACGGCGATGTCAAACTATGACCAAAATTTGCTATACGGCAAATGGTCTTTCAAATACGGCGCGCCCCACCCGGTTTGTTTGCATTCTCCGTGACCACATCTATTATGTCTGGAAACTTTCCAAAATTTCAAGTGTGTTATAGTTATTGCGTATTTTATATGTACTCTGATAATTATACTTACGTGTACCTGTACCTAAATATACTTTACACACTGGGCTGGTGGGCAGGTACACATTAAAATTACTAAGAGTCTGTCTACTCATGATGCCAATAGTATGTAATAATCATCACTCTTGGGCATACTAAATGTCTTATTTTACATTAATATAGACATTTTCATTAATCTACCTATGATATTTTCCTCAAAATTATATAAGAAACACGTTACATAGCATATAAACATGATAAATACACTCACAGAATAAAAATTGACGTAAATATGAGATTTGTTTACAAAGCGGCTGTGTAGGTAGTGTCGGAAGAATTACGTTTTCTCTAGTCATAATATCATCATCACTCTAAAAATGGTGTGTTACATGAGAATGGGAGTGTTGCTGTTTGTTTATTCTGACCTAACTTGTACAACTTGTATACAATGTAAGAGTATTTGTATTGTGAGGTAATTATTATTATGATAAAAAAAATATTGTGAGGTAAAAGTTTTACAAACTCTTACAAACGTATGTGAATGAACTAAAAGCAGACACATTAATACGCGTTTATTTCGCCTGACAAAGTGATCGCCCACTACCTGTTCAGTTTGTGCTCTTACATTGTCTGAACTCTATCTTGTTCTCTCTCTCGTTTACTCTTTCGTTAACTAGTTGGCTCTCATTGACGATGGCGTCTAAGCTTAGCTGTGATAAAAAGAGGAGTCGTAAGCCTCTTGCTTTAAGTGCCAAGTTAGAGGATGATAGTGTGCCATTCTGATTTTATTCAATAAACACCCTACCACTTACCTCTCACACATTAATATTAATATTTTAAGGTAAGTTATAAGTGTACTCTGTGTGTATCTGACCTCTTTTTTTTTCTTTTTTTTTTTCCTATTTCTGTTGCTAATTTAATATAAGTTAGTGTAAACTTGTTGTCTGGCATTTATTGCATATTTTATATGTGCTCTGATAATAATACTTGTGAACCTGTGTGGTAGCTGGGCGGAGGGATAACATTACGTTTTCTCTGCTCAGCCATTAAAGAAAACGTGTATGAATCTGCATTTGGTCCAGCCTCTCCCCCACTCCACTTTTGTTTACAATTTTCGGCATGAATTATTCATTACTTCTCCTTTCGTTTATGATGGCATCTAAAGGTATTTGTTAGAAACGATTAAATTCAGTGAACAAGGTATGTCGATGCTAATAATATGGCTCTGGGCCACAGTGTAGGTAGCCGGTAGGTGTAGCCCAGGTGGGCTACACCTACTGGCTACCTACACTGACTTCCTACAAATAAATACTACTCGCCTCTCTTCCTACATTAAGACTACACATATTTTAAGGTAAATAGTGAGTGTACTGTGTGTGTATTTTAACTCTGGGCTGTTTTAAATATCGTATATTAAGTATGAGACTTGGAGCCAGGATTACCTACACCTGACTTCCTACAAACAAGTACTACTCCCCTCTCTCCCTACATTAAGATTACCAATACTTTAGATAAGTAATGAATGTACTGTGAATGTATTTTACTTTGTGTGTTTTTAATATCTAGTTTTATTACTAACTTAATATAATTTAGTGTAAACTTGTTGTCTGGCATTTATATGCATTTATAAATGGAAAAAAATAGCGTTCTGCTTTCCGGCAATAGCCTGAACCCTAACCTGCCATATAAGTGGGGCCCTACTGTACTGCCTTTCACCATATTGTAGCATTCTCATACTGTAAACTACTTTCACCAACACTCAATTTTTTTTTTTTAACAAGTCGGCCATCTCCCACCGAGGCAGGGTGACCCAAAAAAGAAAGAAAATCCCCAAAAAGAAAATACTTTCATCATCATTCAACACTTTCACCTCACTCACACATAATCACTGTTTTTGCAGAGGTGCTCAGAACACAACAGCTTAGAAGCATATATGTATAAAGATACACAACATATCTCTCTAAACTGCAAATATCCCAAAACCCCTCCTTTAGAGTGCGGGCATTGTACTTCCCATTTCCAGGAATCAAGTCCGGCTATATAAAAATAACCGGTTTCCCTGAATCCCTTCACTAAATATTACCCTGCTCACACTCCAGCAAATCGTCAGGTCCCAAATACCATTCGTCTCCATTCACTCCTATCTAACATGCTCACGCACGCTTGCTTGAAGTCCAAGCCCCTCGCCAGCAAAACCTCCTTTATATAATGAGATTGTTTGGTAGAGCTGAAAGTGGGGTGTAAATGATACGTGTCTTCTTCGGAGGCTTTTTTGTTTATTGTTAAGTCGTGGTGGGTACACAGGCTTGTGTTGTGCCCATGGCCTGGGAAGGGCCATCCCACGAGAGAGAGCTACTAGTACTTGTGTCTTGCTGCTAGGCCGCTGTGTGAGTGAGAGCGAGGCATGGGCAGACAGGCTGGCGTGCCTACCGAGAGGCCTGGCTACAGAGGGCAACACTTGAGTGGCGCGAAATATGAACTAAGCTGGCAGACAGCATGGGCTGTCTGTGCAGACAGTACAGGCTGTCTACATACGCTCGGCCACCTACTGCGCATCGTCCCGACGCGACAATGCTGGTGGTAAAAGGAACTCGGTCTCTCTCTCGTAGGAACAGGGCACAAAACACAAAATAAAAACATATATATACATATGGACATGGAAAAAAAACTTCCTACAGGCAGGGAAGAAAAAAACATGTGGGGTGTGCTAAGCATCGTGGTCATAGGCAGTGAGCGTCGATGGGCATCACTGCCTTCCTGCTGAGCTGTGACGTAACAGGGTACGGTCTACTCTGGAACGGTGAAGCAGTCATCGTAGGAGTTGCTGCAGGTTTCACTCAACCTGGGGCACGACATGCTGGTGCCCTCGAGTGAACTCGAGGCGTCGACAAAACTCGGCAACTGGGCAGGACTTCTGGCAAGCGACTCAGGGGGACACTTCTCGACTGGTACTGTCGCTGGGCTGTCACTGCCGGGAGCGTGGAGC
>NW_026508979.1:0-11405 GCF_026875155.1 Cherax quadricarinatus
TAACCTTACGACTACGACAACTACTATCAACTAACCCCTCACTTTTGGGTGGGCCTACTTCACTGGGGAATCCCGCCTACCCCGTGAATATCCCTCGTTGCTACACCTGACTTATATATAAGGCCAGGATTTTTTCTTCTGCTTCAGAATCTCACGACTTGGGGCTGTTCGCACCTACCCTAGGTTGAGGGACTGTTACCTCCTTTTTTGTAATGTTTATGTCTTCAAGTTTTGTCCCAGAATTTTATTGATAAAGCCACTGGGTGGGGAAACGTCTACAATAAAGATACCAGATGTGCACATGTGTCTTACTCTCATCTTGTCGGTATTATATACCATTCGTACACAACTTGTCAGACACTGCAACATCATGGAATCTTAATTCTGAGGACATGTACATAACCTTCACGACTACGACAACTACTACTACAACTAACCCATCACTTTGGGATGGACCTACTTCCACTGGGGAATCCCGCCTACCAGTGAATATGCCCTCGTCTGCTACACCTGACGTTACTATATAAGTGCCAGGATTCTTTCTTCTGCTTCAGAATCTCCACGACTATGGTGCTGTTCGCACCTACTCCTAGGTTGAGGGACTGATTACCTCATCTTCTGTACATAGTTCTACTGTCTTCAAGTTTTGTCCTAGAATTTGTATTGATAAAGCCACTGGATGGCGAAACGTCTACAATAAAGATACCCAGATGTTGCACATGTGTCTTACTCTCATCTTGTCGGTATTATATACCATTCGTACACAACTTGTCAGACACTGCAACATCATGGAATCTTAATTCTGAGGACATGTACATAACCTTCATGACTACGACAACTACTACTACAACTAACCCATCACTTTGGGATGGACCTACTTCCACTGGGGAATCCCGCCTACCAGTGAATATGCCCTCGTCTGCTACACCTGACGTTACTATATAAGCGCCAGGATTCTTTCTTCTGCTTCAGAATCTCCACGACTATGGTGCTGTTCGCACCTACTCCTAGGTTGAGGGACTGATTACCTCTTCTTCTGTACATAGTTCTACTGACTTCAAGTTTTGTCCTAGAATTTGTATTGATAAAGCCACTGGATGGCGAAACGTCTACGATAAAGATACCCAGATGTTGCACATGTGTCTTACTCTCATCTTGTCGGTATTATATACCATTCGTACACAACTTGTCAGACACTGCAACATCATGGAATCTTAATTCTGAGGACATGTTACATAACCTTCCGACTACGACAACTACTACTACAACTAACCCATCACTTTGGGAGGACCTTTCTTCCACTGGGGAATCCCGCCTACCAGTGAATATGCCCTCGTCTGCTAACCTGACGTTACTATATAAGCGCCAGGATTCTTTCTTCTGCTTCAGAATCTCCACACTATGGTGCTGTTCGCACCTACTCCTAGGTTGAGGGACTGATTACCTCATCTTCTGTACATAGTTCTACTGTCTTCAAGTTTTGTCCTAGAATTTGTATTGAAAAAGCCACTGGAGGGCCCAAAACGTCTACAAAAAATTAAACCCAGATGTTCCCACATGTGCCCTTATTTCTCTTTCTTGTGGGTATTATATACCATTGTTTTTCAATTTTGTCAGACCTGCAAAATAAAGGAAACCCTTAAATTTTCTGAGGCCCTGTACAAAACCCTTTCACGACTAGACAACACAAATTTAAAAACAAACCATCACTTTGGGTTTGGACCTACTTCCACGGGGGAATCCCCCCTTTACCAGTGAATTGCCCTCGTCTGCACCCTGCCGTTATATATAAGTCCCCAGGTTTTCCTTTTTCTGCTTCAGAATCTCCACGACTATGGTGCTGTTCGAAACCTACCCTAGGTTAAAGGGACTGATTACCTCATTTCTGTACTTATTTCCAAACGGTCTCCGGGTTTTGTCCTAAAATTTGTATTGAAAAGCCACTGGATGGGGGGAAAAACTTTAAACAATAAAGATACCCCAGATTTGCACATGTGTCTTACTTCATCAAAATCCAAAAAACCCTTTTGGGCCCTTTTTTTGGGCCCATGAGGCACGCTGTCTTGGCTTTAGATTTCTGTTTACCATGACCCCCAAAGCCCTTTTTTAAAACATTCGGGCGGGCCCAAGCCTACTTCACCTAGATTATAGCTTCGGGGTTATTTTCATTACCAAGGGCAATACCTTACATTTCCACTTTTAAACTTAAACTGCCATTTCCCCGGGACCAAGACTTTTAATTTGTTCAAATCGTCCTGGAGTTTTATTGATATCCTCCTCAGAGTGAATTATACGGCTTATCTTTTGGGATCATCAGGAAACTTACCTGGGAAATAGTAATCCCCTTTATTTAAGGGCATTAATGTAAAAATTTGAACAAGAGAGGGCCTAAAACTGATCCCTTTTTGGGGAAAGCCCCTAGTGACCCAATTCCCCCTTCGATTTTTACTCCAATTTAAAGGTAAATCTCAGCTTTCTATTGGTTTAACCAAAGCCTCAATCCTTTCTAGAATTTACCTCCCTTTCCAAAAGCTGCCCCCCTTTTCCCAAAAGGCCCCTTGTAGTACTCTGTCGAAGGTTTTTCTAAAATTTTTAAATAAACAAAATCAAAATTTCCCTTTTCACTGTCCCAAAAACCCAAATTTCTATTGAAAAAACGTCAGTAAGTTTGGGGGGCAGGAACGACCTTTTCGGAATCCATGCTGAGTTCATTTTAATTCCCAAATTATGGGTCTTCCCAAAGGGGACTTCTGGAATGTCAGCTATAATTGGGTTCTAAAAAACTTGGGCCCCCTAAGATGTCAGGCTTATTGGACGGTAATTTGAAGGAGTGGAAATTATTTCCCCCGATTTGAATATAGGAACCACATTAGCCATTTTCCACATCTCTGGCCAACAAATGGTAAGGTTGGGGCGCATTTAAACACCCGTTAATGGCTGGGCTAAGCTTTCCCTCTTGCATTCCTTAAGTACCCTTGAAAAAAAACTCATTTGGGTCCCGGGGACTTATTTTGTTTCCGTTTTTCTTCTGTTTAAAAAAACCTGTCCCTCGTGACGCAATATTATTTAAACTTAAATTCATCAGGAACTAAATAATTGTTAATTATTGGAACTCATTTACATCTTCCTGGTAAAAACTGAAAAAAAATAGTCATTAAATAAGGAACATTTTTCCCATTCATTATCCGTCAGCTGTCCTTTTCCCAGATTTCAGAGGTCCTATTTTTTCCCTTTTCCCCTTCGTCCTATACACTTGAAAAAACCCCCTTTTGGATTAGTCTTTGTTCATTAGCGACTCTAATTCATAGTCATGTTTAGCCTTTTTAATCGCCTTTTTACTTTCTTTTAAGCTGAACATATTGGTCAGTAAGGTTAACCTCTCCTCTTCTCCCCTAATAGATGCTTTAACCTCCTGTTAACCAATTAGGGATTGTTATTATTAGACCTAATTTTCTCTGGGAATGATATACTCGGGCCACTGTGTACATTATTAAGAAAACAATCAAAAAGCAGATCCCTTCAATTCATAAATATGATTATGTCAATAAAACATTACTAAAAACCCCAATAAAGATTAGACAGATTTCCCCTAAGTCCATTATAATCGGCAGAACGAAAATCGGGGATTTTTACTGTATTACATTATTTGCATTCCCAATTATGCAAAAGGTGAGGATTTGTGTCACTTGCGCAAGCTCTCAGGACTCCAGATTATTCCTGTGTTTCCTTTATTTACAAGACAGGTCAGAAAATTATTACCCCTGGTGGGTTTCAGTTACACTCTGTTTCAAAAAACAGTCCTGAATTTTTTCCCATGAAGTCACTGGACTCTAGTTCCCTTCCCCAAAAAATTTCCCAGTCAATTTGGCAAAAGTTAAATCCCCTACTATACTACTTACTGTGTCCAGAAGCCCTAAAAATTTTCGTCCCAAAGAATCTCCTCTATCGTAAACCAACCCCTGGAGTGGGTAATTACACCTAGAATTTTTTTTTCTTGCCCCTCCACGAACTTCCCCAAAACAGACTTGTTACTGCCCCATTTTTTTATACCTTTTTTATGCAAAAATTTAAAATTTTTTTCCGAACATAAATGCAACTCCCCCCCCCTTTCCCCCATTACATCTATCCACTTGAATAAATTAAATCCCTGAATATTACACTCAGCGTCATATCCCGACTCTTTAAAATCATACCACGTCTCAGTAATGCAATGATACAAAGTTCCCAGCACATGTCCCAAACGTAGTTCATTAATTTTATTTCTTCACTTGACGTTAGCATAAAATACCACATATGTTTTTTCTTCTGCACTTTTTTCCCTATTCATCTTTGTTTTTACACAATTTCTGAAATTATCAATACCCAGAGTTACTCCTGACAGTTACTAAAAAGATTCTTAATACAAGCAAAAGTCAATATATCCATACCTTTTTTTTTAATCATTCAAAAAACCCATCCCCTCAAACTAATCCTATTTTAAAAAGTCCTAACAACCCCCTCAACTGGTTAGAAAAAAAACCCACACCTGCCCGGTAATGAACCCTCCCTGGATAATGTCATTCGGCCACAAAAGTTTCCTTGTCAATAAAGGTACTGCATTATCCTTTAAAAGGTTTATCCAGCAAAAATTTAATCCCAAATTGTCTGGACAACCATTCTTCCCACACCTCTTTTTGGCAAAATCCCACATAAAACGGGGCCCCCCCCTTTTTCCTAATCATGTCTATTCTGTCCTAACTTTCTAACTAAATCCTCCTTCTACGCTTGCCTACACATTCCCTCCAGCACTGAGGAAATAATAGGATTGATCCCATTCCCGTTCATGATGTTTCAAGCCGGCTAACAAGCCTCCATCCCACCCCCGGGAAGATCCCTTTTGTCCCCTTCCTGTCCTTAAAGGGCAAAATGCCCTATCAGATCTAACCTGGCACCCCCAAACAACAACAATATTCTTTCCTTTCCTTGTCGTCGTCGGACATCCAGTAGTAGACTCACATTTGTCGGGTAGCACCCAGAATGCGTTGGAGGTTTCCACGGGAATTTCCACAGCATCTCTTTCTTCTTCATCGTTTCGGCTTTCCATTCGTCTTCTTGATCGTCAACTTTGTCGTCCCCTGCGTCCAGCCACGACCCCGTCCCTTCTTGACCTGAGACCGAAACAGAGGCTATGAATCCTTTGTTTTCCTCGTCAAACGCCGTATCTCCTCTTCACTGCCTTTAATTCTCCTTAAGTTGTGGTAAATTGTCGATGGAGGGGATCTTTTCAGTCCAGGGAGCAAACAAAACACTTTTTCACAGAGTTAAGTACAGGTCAGCACTCAAAGTACAGTCACCATCACACACACAAACGGTCTTCACAGACTAAGTACACGTCACCACTATGTCCTTTTTAAATTTAAATTTATCCAACTTAAATCCATTATTCCCCGGTTTTTACCTGGTTCGAAAAACCCCCTACTTTTTTAATTCCCCCTTTTTATGCCCGTCATCCCCTTTTACCTTCTGATATTTCCCCCCCCTTCTTTTCGCCCTCCAAGAGTGGAGATTTAAGGGTTTAATCTATCTTCATACGGGAGGTTCCTTACACAGTAAATCATTTTAGTCATCTTCTCTTTGTTCTCTAATGAGAACGTGTACTTTGCTCTGGAAGACCTGTTTTTTCTCTTGACTGGTGACCTGACTTTGAGTGCTGACCTTACTTAACTCTGTGAAGGTGTCTTGTTTTCTCCCTGGCTGAACCAAGATGCCCTCCATCGAGCAACTTTTCCAGCAATTAAGGGAAAAATTGAGGGCAGCGAAGATGGAGATACGACGATTGACCCAGGAAAACAAGAGGATTCGTAGTAGTCCTCCGTTTCGAGTCCAGGTCAAGAAAGGGGTCGGGGTCAGGGCGGACAGCGGGGACGACGAAGTTGACGATCAAGAGACGAATGGAAACCCGAAACGATGAAGAAGAAAGAACTGCGTGGAAACTCCGTGGAAACCTCCAAAAGCATTCTCGGTGCTACCCCACGAATGTGATCCTTAAACCCCGGGATCGTACGACGAACGACAACAAGGAAGGTAAGAATATTGTTGTTGTTTGGGGGTACCAGGTTAGATCATGGAAGGCATTTGCTGAAGGCGGGGGTAGGAGACAAAAGGGTTTTTTTCCCGGGGGTGGATGGGGGACATTTTAGCCGCTTGACAACATCTGAACGGTAAGGGATCAATCCTTTATTTTCCTCAGTGCTGGAGGGAAAGATGTAGGCAAGCGTAGAAGTAAGGTTTAGTTAGAAAGTTAAAGGGCAGCTATAGACATGATTAGGAAAAGGGGGGGGGGGCCCGTTTTTATGTGGCATTTTGCCAAGAAGGGGTTGGTAATGAATGGTTGTCCAACAATTGGTATTAATTTTGGCTGGATTTAAACACTGTAAGGGTAAAGCAGTACCATTCATTTTAAAATGGGCAACTTTTTGGGGCCCAAAAAGACATGTATGCCAGGGTGGGGTTCACTTATCCAGGGGGGTGTGGGGGTTTTTCTTGCTAACTCAGTTGAGGGGGTTGTTTGGACTTTTAAAAAGGATTAGTTTTTGAGGGATGGGGTTTTAAAAAATTAATAATGAGTATGGATATATTGACTTATCTCTGATATTAAAATTTAAAAGTAACTGTCAGGAGTAACCTGGGTAAATAATTTCAGAAATTTTTTTTAAAAACAAAGATGAAAAGGGAAAAATGTGCAGAAGAAAAAACAATGATGGATTTTAGCTAAAAGTCAAGTCAAGAAATAAAATTAAATGAACTATTTGGGATATGTGCGGGGAACTTTGATATCATTGCATTTAAATGAAATGGTATGATTTAAAGACGGATATATGCTGAGAAATTTCAGGGATTAAGTTATTCAAAGTGATGTGTAAAGGGGAAGGGGGGGGGAGTTGCATTTTATTTCGAGAAAATATTAATTGTTGCAAAAAAACAGGTATAAAAATAGATGGAGCAGTAACGGTCTGTTTGGGTAGAGTTCGTGGAGGGGCAAGAAAAAAATAATTCTAGGTGTAAAATTTCGACCTCCAGGCTTGGTCACGATAGAGGGGGATTCTTTGGACGAAATTGTTAGGGGTTCTGGGGCCAGAACGTAGTCATGTAGGGGGGTTTTAAATTTTCCCAAAAGACTGGAAATTCTTTGACAGGTAAAACTAGAGTCCAGTGACTTCATGGGGGTGGCCCCCGGTCCCCCAATGTTGTTAAACTTTGGGGGGGAGTGAGGGGGAACATTAATGTTTTGGGGAACGGGTTTTTAAACGGGGCTTAAAAAATTTAGGGGTTTGAAAGGGAAAGGAACCGGGAATAAGGATTTAAAGGTTTAAAAAAATTTAATTAAAAAAGGCGGTTAGGGTTTTCAACGGGGAGGAGTCGGGGAACATCTTCCCAGGGTGGGTTTGGGGCCTTGGGTCGGGTTTAAAAAATTTTTAACGTTTGAGGGGAAGGGTTTGGGTTTGGGTTCAAGGGGGGGAGTTTTTTTTCCCAAGTGTTTTGGAAATGGAATGCCCCCCGAGGGCCGTGGCCTTCTGAGGGGTTTTCCTTTTTAAAGTTTCTTATTCAGTTTAGTTTCCAAAATGAGCACTAATTTAAATTGACCCCCTTGTGATGTTAATTTTTTAATTGCCATCCTTAAAAAACCAAGGTTCGTTTTCCCCCTTTTCCCCTTTAAGGCCCGGTGCCTTTTTTTTTTCCGACCTGTAATTTCTTTTTCCCCCTGTTGAAAACCATACCCTATTTTGTTAACCTTTCGGGGAAAACCCTTCCCTTTTTCCCACAAAAATTATCCCCTTTTATAAAAAGGGTCATTAATTTTTAAATTTTGTTTTTGAAAAGAGGAAAAGGGCCAAAAACCTTTGTAACGCCAACTAGGTAATAATCCCCCCCCCGGGGGGGGGGGGGGGGGGGGGGGGGGGGGGCCCCCCCCAACCCAATTCAGATTTCACCCCCATTAAGGGAAAACCCCCTGCTTTCTTTTTGGTAACCCCAGCCTCAAATCCATGCTAGAACTTTACCTCCAAAACCATGAGCGCCATTTTTTCTTAAGAGCCCCTTGTGAGGTATTTCTTCGAAGGCCTTACTAAAATCCAAAAAAAAACAATATCATACTCCCATAAATGTCAACTCCCCTCAAATTTTCCCATTGAAAGAACATCATAATTTTTGTCAGGAAAGGAACGACCTCTGGGTGAATCCATGCTGAGTTTCCCCATTTTTTCAATTTTATACTCCTCAAGGTGATTTTCTGATAATGTCAGCAATAATTTGTTTTCTAATAACTTGCCCACTATAATTCAGGTTTATTGGACAGTTTTTTGAAGGAGTGGACTTATCCCCTGATTTGAATATAGGAACCAAAATTACCATTTCCACAACTCGGCACAACACCCTTAAGGATGGACTCATTAAACACCAAAACTCCCCTCTTTCATTCCTTTAAATACCCTTGAAAACAAATCAACGGTCCCGGGGGGCTTATTTTGTTTTAGTTTGTTCCCATCTGTTTAACAACCATGTCCCTCGTGACAATAAAATTAGTTTAAATTAAATTTATCAAAGGGAAATAAATAATTTTTAATTACCAAAAATCTCCCTTTACATTTTCCCCTTTGGGAAAAACTGCAAAAAATAGTCATTTAAAAAAGGGAAAACATTTCCATTTTATTATCCCTCCTGTCCATTTTCCCCGTTTTCAAGGTCCCCACTTTTTTTTTCCCCCTTCGTCCTATAACACTTGAAAGGGAAACCCCTTTTTGGGTTTTGCCTTTGATTCATTAGCAACTCTAATTTCAGTCACATTTAGCCTCTCTAATCGCCTTTTTTACTTCTCTTTTAAGCTGAAGATATTGGTCAGTAAGGTTAACCTCTCCTCTTCTGATGCGCCTATAAATTCCCCTTTTCTCCCCTAATAGATGCTTTAGCCTTCTGTTAACCCATTTGGGATCGTTATTATTAGACCTACCTTCTCTCTGGGGAATGTATATACTCTGGGCACTGTGTACATTATTAAGAAAACAATCATAAAAGCAGATCCCTAAATATTCATAAGTATGATTATCGTCAATAAAATCATTAGCTAGATAACCGCAATGAAGATTAGACAGATGTTCCCTAAGTCCATTATAATCGGCAGAACGAAAATCAGGGATTTTTACTGTATTATCATTATTCTTGCATTCCCAATTAATGCTAAAAGTGATGGATTTGTGATCACTTGCGCTAAGCTCTTCAGTGATCTCCAGATTATTCACGAGTGTTTTCTTATTTGACAAGACTAGGTCTAGCAAATTATTACCCCTGGAAGGCTCAGTTACGCTCTGTTTCAGAAAACAGTCCTGAACTGTTTCCATAAAGTCACTGGACTCTAGATTACCTGTCAAAGAATTCCAGTCAATTTGACTAAAGTTAAAGTCCCCTACTATGACTATGTTACTGTGTCCAGAAGCCCTAAGAATTTCGTCCCAAAGAAGTCTCCCTCTATTGTGATCCAAGCCTGGAGGTCGGTATATTACACCTAGAATTAGTTTTTCTTGACCCTCCACGAACTCTACCCAAACAGACTCTGTTACTGCTCCATCTATTTTTATACCTGTTTTTATGCAACAATTAATATTTTCTCGAAGATACAATGCAACTCCTCCCCCCTTCCCATTACATCTGTCCACATTGAACAACTTAAATCCCTGAATATTACACTCAGCAGTCATATCCCGACTCTTTAAATCATTCCACGTTTCAGTTAATGCAATGATATCAAAGTTCCCAGCACATGCTACCAAACGTAGTTCATTAATTTTATTTCTTGCACTTCGACTGTTAGCATAAAATACCATCATATGTTTTTTCTTCTGTACATTTTTCCTATTCATCTTTGTTTTTACACAATTTCTGAAATTGTCATTACCCATAGTTACTCCATGACAGTTACTATTAAGATTCTTAATATCAGAGCATAAGTCAATATATCAATACACATTATTTATCATTTCTAAACCCATACCTCTAACTAATCCTAGTTTAAAGTCCTAACAACCCCCTCAACTGAGTTAGCAAAAAAACCCACACCTGCCCTGGATAAGTGAACCCCATCCCTGGCATACATGTCATTTCGGCCATAGAAGTTGTCCCAGTTGTCAATGAATGGTACTGCATTATCCTTACAGTGTTTATCCAGCCAACAATTAATACCAATTGCTCTGGACAACCATTCATTACCAATACCTCTTCTTGGCAAAATGCCACATATAACAGGGCACCCCCCCTTCTTCCTTATTATGTCTATAGCTGTCCTGAACTTTCTAACTAAGTCCTTACTTCTACGCTTGCCTACATCATTGCCTCCAGCACAGAGGCAAATAATAGGATTGATCCCATTACCGTTCATGATGTTGTCAAGCCGGCTAACAATGTCCTCCATCCCAGCCCCAGGAAAGCATACCCTCTGTCTCCTACTCCTGTCCTTCAAGCAGAATGCCCTATCCATGTATCTAACCTGGCTATCCCCAACAACAACAATATTCTTACCTTCCTTGTTGTCGTTCGTCGTGACGATCCCAGTAGTCGACTCATATTCGTCGGGTAGCACCGAGAATGCGTTGGAGGTTTCCACAGGAGTTTCCACAGCAGTCTCTCTCTTCTTCATCGTTTCTGGCTTTCCATTCGTCTTCTTGATCGTAAACTTCATCGTCTCCTGCTGTCCAGCCACTGACCACGATCGCATCGCTATTGGGCCGTGCGGACGTGCTGCGCAGTAGCTCCTGATTGAGTTGGCTTTTGCGCAGTGTTGACGTGTACTTGGCTCTGTGAAGTCCTGTTTGCGCGCTCTCTAGAATTGAAGCAAGATGCCCTCCATCGAGCAACTTTACCAACAGCTTAAGAAAGAACTGAGGTTGGCGAATATGGAAATTCGGCGACTGACCAAGGAAAACAAAAAGATTCGGAGTAGTCCTCCTGTTTTGAGTCCTCACGTCAAGAAGGGAAACTGGTCAGTGACTGGACAGCAGGGAAAGAAGATGACGATCAAGAAGACAAATGGAAAGGTAGAAACGATGAAGAAGAAAGAGACTGCCGTGGAAACTGTTGTGGAAACATCCAATACATTCTCAGTGCTACCCGACGAATGTGAGTCGACTACTGGGAACGTCACGACGAAAGAAGGTAAGAATATTGTTGTTGTTGGGGATAGCCAAGTTAGGTATATGGATAGGGCGTTCTGCTTGAAGGACAGGAGTAGGAGACAGAGAGTTTGCTTTCCTGGGGCTGGGATGGAGGATATTGTTAGCCGTCTGGATGACATCATGAAGGAATGGGAGCAATCCTATTATCTGTCTCAGTGCTGGAGGCAACGTTTTTCAAAGTAGGGGGGACCCCTTTAGAGAAGG
>NW_026508980.1:0-14967 GCF_026875155.1 Cherax quadricarinatus
CGCATCGTTCAAGATCCCAAAAATTTTTTTTTCTGGAATTTTGTTAAAATTTGGGGAAAGGTCAGGCGAATCCAATGCCTCCCAGAGAAAGGCACTTCGATTTTAGTTCTTTTTTTTAAAACCCCTATCCCCCTTAACGGTACAATGATTAAATTGTGTTCCGATGGTGCCGGGGCAGACTGCCTTCTCCGCTTCGAGGGGGGTTAATGTGTGGGTCCATCTACTGTTGTAGTGTGGGGATTAGAAGAGTGCATGCTCATCCCCTATTCAGGTGTAGGGTGGGTTTGGTAGGGCAGATCATTTTAGTTCCACATGTGTAGCAGGGGGGGCTAGGTCCCCACAATGGTGGTGTATGGCATTCGGGTATCACCAGAATCCTTTTCGGGAGGTTGGGCTTTCCCAACTTTGCAGGGTTCGTCTCGATCTGGCTTGGTAGAGGGAGGCCTCATCCTCATTGCCATAAAGGCTGTTACCAGGTTTACGTCGAAGGTTGTTTGGGTTCCGACTGCATTCTTGGGGGGAAACTGTAACCCCCAGCTTCTTTACGGTTAATACACTTAATTTTTGGCTGTCAAGGGGGGAAACTGTGCGTTCTCTAGCGGGGGTTTCCCAGCACACTTATCCCCAAAAAAAGACTGTAGTATTCCCTTATGCAAACAGGCCCAAGTGTGGCTTTAAAACACCTACGTTGGGGGGGGGGGGGTAGGTACCTTCAATGGGTAGGAAACGTAGGCCGGGCACCCAGATTTTCGGGGGAGGGGCAAAGGGCCTACCCAACGGGCAATAATTTGGGATCTTCCTTTAAGCCCTTTTGGGGCTGGGAGAGAGTGACGGAGTAAACCTTTGAACTGAGTCACGTCGGCTGCCAGAGTGAACAGGGTGCGGGCTAAAATTGGGCGGCCCTAAGGTACTCGACTTTTTTTGGGTTATCTTAGGTTCTCTACCATTACTGCTTGTATGATAATCTATGAAACTGTATTTGTGTATCCCCTGAAAAATACTTATTTACTTATTTACTTACTGCACCATATCCCATGAAAACCATCCCTCACGCGCCTTGGCAGCTGGTGACTTTTAAAAAGGGTTTACTCCTAAATCTCTCCCGGGGCATGGCCCCGGAGGGCCTGGGCAACTTTTAAACACACGGGCCGCGTACAAGACTCCAAATAAAGTAACGTTGCCTCCAAGTTAGATACCTGGAGTTTACCTGGAGAGAGTTCCGGGGGGTCAACCCCCCCGCGGCCCGGTCTGTGACCAGGCCCCTGGTGGACAGACCCTAAAAACAGCTGTTGTGCTGGCGCACCAAACCAACGTACGAGCCACAGCCCGCTGATCAGGAATGACTTTAGGGCTTTTCCAGTGCCAGCTTGAAGACTGCCGGGGTCTTTGGGGAATCCCCCTTATTTGCTGGGAGGCGTTGAAACGTTCGGGCCCCCGACCTTATTTTATGGTTTTTAACGTGCTAGTGACACCCCTGCTTTTCTTGGGGGGGTGGTCATCGTCTGCCAAGTCTTTTGCTTTTTGTAGTGAGTGATTTTCGTGTGCAAGTTCGGTCTGTCCCTTAGGATTTTCCAGGGGTTTAAAAATGTATCTCTCCCCCCTGCGTTCCAGGGAATACGGTTTAGGAACCTCAACCTCCCAGTAATTGGGTTTTATCTCGTTACGCGCGCCGTGAAATTCTTGTACATTTTCTAGGGCGGCAATTTCACCTCCTTTTAAAGTGCGTTAGTGGCACAAATTTCCAGCCTAGATAGAACAAGGACCCGAAGATGTCATCATGGGCTTGGGCCCCCCTAGTTTTTTAAAGGTCCCGGGGGCCTGGGGCTAAAACTTCCCCTCACACACGGGGGCCCGGGTTCGTTCCCGGGGGTGGGGAAAAATTCGACACGTTTCCTTACCCTGTTGTCCTTTCACCCAGCAGCAAAAGGTACCTGGGTGTTAGTGATGGGTGGGGTCGCACCCGGGGGACAAAATTAAAGGGCCCCAAAGGAAAAAGTTAGACAGTCCTCGAGCCACTGACTTTCTTGGGGTTTTCCTGGGTGGTAACCCTCCGGGGGTTTAAAAAAACCAACGAAAACTTTCTTATTCTTATTTATCTTTCCCTCCTGTCATTTTCTAGCAGTGCGTTTATACAAAGTTTATGGCCTTAAGGGAGTCCTCCCACATACATCCCCCGGTCTTTGACGTTGGTGTTTCGCCTATTTTGTGGCCAGAATTTGTTTTTTTACTCTGATGAAAATTTAATTTCCTCATGTTTTTCCCTATCTGAGTAATTGAAATTTCCATCGTTGAATTCATATTTTTTCTGACCCACTGAAAGAAATTTTGGTTGATGTCCCCGGAGCCTTGCGTGTCTCCCAAAGTAAAAAACTAGTGGGTGTGAGTTGGCCTAACTAGCTTGTGCTGCTGGGGCTGGTGCCGTGTCCATCCTTGAGTGGGGGGACCAAAATGGGGGGTCATTGGGCTAATCCGGGGGGGGGGGGCATTTGGGTAATCCGGGGGGGGGACTGGACCGCTCCGCATGGGGTCAGTAGGGCCCGTTGCAGTGTTCCTTCTTTCTTATGTTCTTAAATAAAGTAACGTTGCCCCCAAAGCCTTATTATTGATCCGGGCTTAACGGCACAAATCAATTGCGATAAATGGTGGCAAGGGGTGGTCAAGGTGTGCTTGCCCGGAGAGTGGAAAAAAAGAAAAAGATTTGACAAAACATTACTTGTAAAAGGAAGCACCCATCTCTTCCCATTTTGTCTAAAGTCGGTTTGCAAGTTTCATCATTCAGCACAGGATCGCAGGATCCGGGCCCAAAATTTTCTGAATTTTCCTCGAGAAATCTTCGGGGCGTCCCTGGGTCTTATAGTGTCCCACGCTGTTCTTTAGTCACGTGAAATCAAAGGGATACAATCCCGAAGGTTGGTAGGTAAGACCATATGCAACATTAGGCAACTTTATTCCGAAACGTTTCCCTACACAGTAGGCTTTTTCAGTCGGTACAAAAAGTAGGCAAAAAAAGTGAGATGTGAAACGATGAAGTCGTAGTTTTGAGGATGTCAGCCCCTCCCGGGGGAGAAGTTCAGTTCCATGTCAGAACTATCTGAAGATAAGCACAGTGCGGAGACAAAATTTACTGTCGGAAGGAGGGTGCAGGTAGTAGTGTATGGTGGTGGGAGTGCCCTGAGAGGTCACGCCCCCTCTCAGATCAAAAAATTTCTCATTTCAAGAAGTTGCCCAAAGGTGTTTTCGACCAAGATGCCTTGTGTTGCATTTGTTGACAGGGTGAATTAAAATGGTCAGTGTTCATCGTCACCTGTATGGTTCTGCTGTTTTTGTTCAGTTGGAAAGGTTTTTTTCAGCAAGTCGAGGTAGTTGTGTGGTGCTGTGCATCCTGTGTTGTTGTTTTCCACGTGTTTGGAGGGGGGTTCCCCTTCAAGGGGGTTTCCCTTTGCTTAGTGGGGGCTCTTGATCTGGGAAAATGGATCTGTGCTTCGGGTTCTCTAAATTTAACCCTGAATCCTTCCATCCCCATCCCTACACCCATGTAAAAACCCTACGAGTTTTAGTGTTTCCCCCGTGATTTAATAAAAAATAATATGTTTTGTGGGGGCCGAGGAACGAGGGAGCCCCCCCGACCACCCATTGGCCTCATACCACCGTACATCGTGCCCACTACCCCATACTCCACTGTGCCTCCTCCCACCTACTCCCTATTTTTATTTTATTGTTTTTTATGCACCCAATCCCCTCACACCACGGGGCCTCACTACCCACACCCCTTGCTCTCACTACCCCACACCCCACTGTGCTCCCCAAACCCACCAACCCCCCCACTAGTTTTTGTTAATAGTTTATTTGCCCCCCCAATACCCCCCACCCCTGTCCCTCTCATACCACCACATTTCCCCACGTCCCCCCCACTACCCCCCCCTTTCCACTGTGCTCCACCCCCCCCACACTCCCACTGTGTCTACTCCCCCCCACACTCCACTGTGCCCATTCCCCACATCCACTGTGCCTCCCCCACCTTTACCCCGGCTCCATTAAACCACCACACTCCACGGGCCCACTCCCACCACACTCCATGTGCTCTCACTACCCCACATCCCTGTGCTCTAAACCCCCCCAAAATTACGTGTCTCACTACCCCCATACCCCCACTGGCTCCCCCAAACCCCAAACCCCACTGGCTCTCATACCACCATACTCCACGTGCTCTCATCCCACCATCCCCCCGGCTCTCACTACCACCTCCCTCCACTGGCTCCACTACCCCCTACCCACTGTCTTCACTACCACCATACCCCACTGTGCTCTCACTACCCCAACTCCACTGTGCTCTCACTCCCACAATCACTGTGCCCACTACCACCATACTCCCGTGCTCCACACCACCATACCCCCACTGTGCTCTCATACCACCATACCCCACGTGCTCTCACACCACCATCTCCACTGTGCCTCCTCCCCAAAACTCCCGTGCTCTCATACCACCTACTCCACTGTGCTCTCACTCCCCTACTCCACTGGCCTCATACCCCACCCTCCACTGTCTCTCACTACCACCAATCCATGTGCTCCCCTTTTACCACCACATCCCTGTGCTTCATACCCCCACCTCCACTGTAAATTCACTACCACCACACTTCCCGTGCCTCCAACCACCACACTCCACTGTGCCCCCCTTTACCCCCACTCCATGTGCTCCACTACCACCACACTCCCCCGTGCTCTCACTTACCCCCGTCAATACTGTGCTCTCACTACCCCCCACACCCACGGGGCTCTACAAAACCCCACCGTAATACTGTGCTCTCACTACCACCGTATTACTGTCTTCATACCACCATATCCACTGGCTCTCCCTACCACCACACTCCACGGGTTTTCCCTACCCCATATATCTGTGCTCCACTCCACCATCTCCACTGTGCCTAACCACCACACCCCACGTGTTTTCATCCACCATTCTATACTGGCTTAAACCCCACCTACTATCGGCCCACCCCACCATACTATCTGGCTCTATACCACCCAACTCCCTGTGTTCTCACTACCCCATACTATACGTGCCTCACTACCCCCATACTTACTGTGCTCTCACTTAAACCGTTTTTAGTGCCTCACTCCCACCATACTAACGTGCTCCACTACCACCACCCCCACTGTTTTCTCACTCCCACAACTATCTGTGCTCTCACTACCACCAACTATACTGTGCCCACCCCCTACATACTGTGCTCTCACTACCACCATACTAACGTGCCTCAACCAATATACAAAACTGTGCTTCACTACCACCATACTATACTGTGCTTCACTACCCCTTTACTAATGGCCTCCTACCCCATACATACTGTGCTTCACTACCCCCACATCCACGTTTTCTATACCCCCTCTAATTGCTCCACTCCCCACCAACAATGTGCTCTCACTACCACATACTATACTGGCTCTCACTACCACCTTTTCTTACTGTGCTCTCATCGCCATACTTATGTGCTCTCACTACCCCCATACATCGTGCTCCACTACCACCCACTCCCTGTTTCTCACTCCACCATACTTACTGGCCTCACTCCCACCTACTATACTGTGCTCTCACTACCACCATACTATACTGTGCTCTCACTTCCACCATACTATACTGTGCTCTCACTACCACCACACTCCACTGTGTTCTCACTACCACCATACTATACTGTGCTCTCACTACCACCATACTATACTGTGCTCTCACTCCCCATCTATACTGTGCCCCCTACCCCCCTATTTTAAACTGGGCTCTCACTACCCCTAATACGTCCCTTTCATACCCCCACACTCCACGTTTTCTCACTAACCATACATACTGTGTCCACTACCCCCTACTTTACTGTGCCTCATACCACCATACTATCGTGCTCTCACTCCCACCACACCCACTGTGCCATTTCCACCATACTATACTGTCTCTCATACCCCATTACTTACTGTGTTTCCCTCATACCCCCATACATACTGTGCTTCACTACCACCAATCACTGTTTTCACTCCCCCATCATCGTTTCCACTCCACCATACTTTACTGTGTCTCACACCACCATACTATATGGCCCCAATATCCCCAAAACTATACTGTGCCTCACTACCACCATACTATACTGTGCTCTCACTACCCCCCACACTCCACTGTGTTCTCCTACCCCCATACATACTGTGCTCTCACTACCCCAACTTACTGTCTCTCACTACCCCTACTATACTGGCTTCAACCCCCACTCCACTGTGTTCTCCTACCCCCATACTATACTGTCTCTCACTCCCACCTCTAACTGTCTCTCCTCCCCCATACTATACTGTGTTCACTCCCACCATACTATCGTGCTTACACCACCATCTAACTGTGCTCCCCTACCACCACACCCACTGGTTCTCACTACCCCCCATACTTTGTGCTTCACTCCCCATACATATGTGCTCTCCACCACCATACAATGTGCTCCCCTCCCCCCATACTATACTGGCTCTCACACCACCAATTTAACGTGCTCTCACTACCCCATACTATACTGTGCTTCACTACCACCATCTATACTGTGCTTCATACCACCACCCCACGTGTTCTCACACCCCTTACTATAGGTTCTCACTCCACCATACTTACGTGCTCTCACCCCACCATACTATACGTCTCTCATACCACCATACTTACGTGCTTCACTACCACCATCTATACTGTGCTCTATACCCCACCTCCACTGTGTTCACTCCACCAACTATACTGTGCTCTCACAACCCCCATACTATACGTCTCTCACTACCACCATACTTACTGTGCTTCATACCACCAACATACTGTGCTCTCATACCACCACCCCCTGTTTTCTCACTCCCCTTTTTATCGTGCTTTCACACCACCCACTCCATGTTTCTCACTACCACCATAATACTGTGCTCCACTACCCCCCATACTTACTGTGCTTACTACCCCCATACTAACGTGCTCTCCTACCACCATCTATATTTGGGTCTCACACCACCACATCCACTGTGTCTCACTACCACCAACATACTGTCTCTCACTACCCCTTACTATACTGTGCTCTCACAACCACCATCTTACGGTGCTCTCTACACATCATAGTGCTCTCATTTCCCCCTATCTGTGCTCTCACCCCACCATACTATAGGGGGCTTTCACTACCCCCACACCCCTGGCTCTCCTACCCCACCTACTGTGCTCCACTCCCACCTACTAACGGCTTCACACCCCATAATATGTGCTTTCACTCCCCCACACCCCACTGTGCTTATCCCACCCACACCCCCACTGTGCTCTCATACCACCATACTATACGTGCTCTCACTACCCCCCAAACACCCACGTGCTCTATACCACCACCCCACTGTGTTCTACTACCACCATACTCCATGTGCCCACTCCCCACCACACCCCACTGTGCTCTACTACCCCCAACTTACTGTGTTTCCCCTACCACCACTCCACTGTGCTTCACTACCCCAACTCCACTGTGCTCTCACTCCACCACATCCATGGCTCTCATACCACCAACTATACTGTGCTCTCACTACCCCATACTATACGTGCTCCACTACCACCATACTATACTGTTTTCACTCCACCTACTATATTTGGGGGTCTACACCCCCATCTATCTGTCTTTCCACTACCCCCATACAAACGTGCTTCATACCACCTTTACTATACGTGCTCCATACCCCATACTATATGTGCTTTCATACCACCTACTTACTGTGCTCCATACCACCATAATACTGTGCTCTCATACCCCCATACTATACTGTCTTCACTACCACCATACTGTCTGTGCTCTCACTACCACCATCTATAATGTGCTTCACTACCCCATACATACTTTTGCCCACTCCCACCATACAAACTGTGCCTCACTACCACCATATTTTTACGTGTCTCATACCCCCATACTATACGTGCTCTCACTACCACCATACTATACTGTGCTTATACCCCCCTACTATACTGTGTCCAACCACCATACCCCCACTGTGCTCTCACTACCACTATCCCATGTGTTCTCACACCACCAACTCCACTGTGCTTCACACCCCATACTCCACTGTGCTCTCACTACCCCTTCTCCACTGGCTTCACTACCACCAAAATCCATTTTGGGCCTCACAAACCACCATATCCACCCGTGCTCTCACACCCCCCCACTCCACTGTCCCTTCACTACCACCATCACCACTGTGCCTCACTACCCCATACTCCACTGTCTCTCATACACCACACCCCACTGTGCTCTCACTACCCCCACACCCCCATGTGCTCTCACTACCACCACACCCACTGTGCTCTCACTACCCCATACTCCAGTGCTCTCCTACCCCATACCCCCACTGTGCTCTTACCACCACACTCCCTGGCCTCACTACCCCCACACCCCACTGTGTTTCCACTACCACCACACTCACTGTGCTCTCACTCCCCACCATACCCACTGTGCTCTACTACCACCATACCCCTGGCTCTCACTACCACCTACTATACTTGCTCTAAACCCACCATACTATACGTGCCCCCTACCACCATACTTACTGTGCTCTCATACCACCATACTCCCTGTGCTCTCCCTCCACCTACTAACTGTGTCTCCTACCACCATACTTCTGTGCTCTCACTACCACCTACTATACTGTGCTTCACTACCACTATACTCCACTGTCTTCACTCCCACAACACTCCACTGTGTCTCACTCCCACCATACTATACTGTGCTTCATCCACCTACTATCTGTCTCTCCTACCACTATACTCCACTGTGCTCTCACTACCACCATACTCCCTGTGCTTCATACCACCATACTATATGTGCTCTTATACCACCATACTATACGTGCCTTCATACCACCATACTATCGGGCTCTCACTACCCCCTACTGTACGTGCCCACTCCACCATACTATCTTGCTCTTACCCCATCTATACTGTGCTCTCACACCACCATACTCCACGTGCTCTCACTACCCCCATACTATACTGTGCTCACTACCACCAAACTCCACTGTGCTCTCACTACCACCATATCCCTGTGCTCTCACTACCACCTACTATACTGTGCTCCCCCTCCCACCATACTCACTGGCTCTCACTAACCTTTTACTTACTTGCTCTCACTCCACCATACTCCCCTGTGCTCTCATACCACCATACCCCACTGTGCTCTCACTACCACCATATCTGTCTCTCCTCCCACCATATTTTATGTGCTCTCCCCCCACCCCCAACCACACTCCCTGTGCTCTCCTACCACAACTCCACGTGTTTCCCCTTACCACACACTCCACTGTGCTTTCACTACCACCAAACCCCCACTGTGCTCTCATACCCCCATACCCACTGTGCTCTCGCTACCACCCACCCATGTGTTCACTACCACATACTCCACGGTCTCGCTACCACCAACCCCCCCCCCCCCCTCCACCCCCCCCCCACACCACTAACCCACCCCCCCCCACCACCACACCCCTTCCCACTACCACCACATTTACTGTGCTCTCACTTCCCCTTGCTGTTTTATAAAAAATTCTTTTGTAAATTCTCGCCGAGCGTGTATCCGGGCCCAAGGTCACTCGGCCAGTGGCATAAGCCCCTGGGTAAGGCCACGTGGGTTACCAAGCCAAAAGTTTAAGTCATTTTTCAGTTGCCGACGTCACCTCATAAAATCACCCCCGACATCACCCCCCGACGTCACCTTGCAACCCGGTCACCCAGGACACTGCCCCAAAGTCACCCCTTTAACATCACCCACAATGTCTACCTGATTCACCCCATGATTCCCGCTGCCCGTGTCACCGTTGCCCGACGTCACTCCAGGACATCGCTTGGCATGTCAACCAGGATGTCTGTCCGACGTCACAAACGATGTTACCCACGACATACCCGGATACCTCGTTATGCCCCCCCACGACATCCCCCACGACTTCTACTTGGTTTCTAAGATGCAATAACGTGTTTAGTTTACATGACAATCTGTGGTTTGACGAAACGATTGAGATATGTCATGTGTTAATTCCTTCAGTCATGTTCTCATGTTTGTGAAAGCCTTGTGTCGATTTTTGCAAGAAAAACATATTTGCTAGTGCAAGCTAGTTGTATCCAAATGGCAGTGTGGGGTACATTTTCCTGTGTCCCCCAAATGTGTGGTCGAGCCCCAAACATAATCATCCAAGTGTCAGATTTTGGCCTCGAGCCCCCCATGTACAGAAAACTCTTATGCTCGCCATTTGTGATGCCTGATTATACCTGCTACAAACTCCCCCTTGAGACTTGTTTGGCCACTTTGATGTCAAGTGAGTTAGGTGTAGAGAACCAGTCTGAGGGGGCTCGGTCTGACCTTGCTATGACTCCAACGTCGAAAGGGTGACTCATCGGAGCAGACCCGTAAAAGGGACACTGACTCGTGTCCAGCTTTATGAGCAGCCCGCCAAAGTATGATGTCACTTTGATGCTAGCCCATCCTCCCGTTCGGTTTATGCTATGCTATACACTCCAGATGTTTTTTGGTCATAAAAGATCGTCTTGCTATGACTCACCCACTCTCACCAAAAGTGACAGCCCCCCAAAAACATACCATCGAAAAAGTCCTTTCCCGATGCTTTGTAGAAGAAATCCTGCCCCTTGCCGAGTATGACCCAAAGCCTCACTCAAGGGGGACCAGAGGTTGTCCCCAAGTTAAGTGAACTTTAGTGACTATCCATTCACCCTTCACCCTTCCAGAAATCGTACACTTTACGTCATAGCTCGCTGCGCAATACTCCTGTATTGGTATTGTCCGACCGGAAGGCATGCAGTGATGCCCTGAGGTCACGCTTTGGACAAAATTTAGCTCACCCCCCTTTTTTTTTTCCCTCTTGAGGGAAATTTTTCTCCTTGTGTTGAGACCCTGAAAGGACACAAGTATAAAATGTATATTTGATTATTTATTTTCATATAATTTTTATTGTGATATTTTCATTATAAAAAATGAAATATCTTGCTTTAATTATTATTTGACTTAGCTATGTTAGTAGGATGTAAAAAATTTTCACTTTATGTGCCACTGTTTGAGAGTTTTGGGTTTGGGTGTCTGATTGATAAATTGCTTAGTTAACATCAGCTCGTTTTTTACCCGCCTTTTTCTCTGCAGTACTAGGGGTGATCAGTGATATCACGATTGAGGCCTGTAGTAAAGAAATCGCTCTCTTATAGTGGCACGCTTGACAAGCACGGGTCTTCCATTGCTACTGGTCCAAAGGGGCATGGGTCTATCCCCTTGCTCCTGTGCAGAGTCATGTTTTCAAGAATGCTTTAAGCCTCAAATGACGTAGTGGAAGTTTTGCAGTAAAGGTCGAAACCAAAACCCAGTCTTGTGGTAGTCTACAACCTCCGGGATGCAAATCCCCGCAATTCCAGGGGAAAACTGTTAAAAATTGACCCCTGCGGAAAATCTTCCCCGCTCCGCACCCCAAAATCTTTCTCTGGGGGATTTCAAATTAAAGGGACCTAAAAGGAGGAATATAGCAAATAAAAATTTTTGCAGTAATAACACCCGGAGGCGCTCTATGAAAACTCACATCCAAAGACTTTTAAATCTTGCACAAAAATTTAATTTAAAACCAGCAAAAAATAAGCCTACAAGATGGGGAAAACACTAGACCTCATCTTCACTAACAATGAATCTGATAAGAAAGTCACCAATCAAAAACAATATACTCAGTCACAAATAATTGAGGTTCAGACATTATGCATGGAGCCCCAACCCACAAAATGGACTAGTCACGAGGGAGCATTCACCCAAATTTTAACTTCAATAACAAAAACATAAAGGGGGACCAAGTAAACCCAAATCCTAACCGATATAAGCTGGGAAGATATACTAACAACACAGACCCAAAAATTTTCCAGAACAGTTTAAATCGGTGGCACTCGATGTATGCACAAGGGTTATTCCCCTAAGAAAAAGGAGGAGTAGATGTAAAATAGAAAGAGACAGGCGCTCCCTTTACAGCGACGGAAAAGAATAACAGAGCGGCTAAAAGAGGTCAAATATCTGAAATGCGCAGGGAGACACTGGTCAGAGAAATAGCAAGCATCGAACTTAAGCTAAAAGAATCCTTTAGGAGTCAGGAATCGCGGGAAGAACTAAAAGCCATAAATGAAATCGAAAGAAAACCCAAAGTATTCTTCTCCTATGCCAAATCAAAATCGAGAACAACGTCCAGTATTGGGCCCCTACTTAAACAAGATGGGTCCTACACAGATGACAGCAAGGAAATGAGTGAGCTACTCAAGTCCCAATATGACTCAGTTTTTAGCAAGCCGCTAACCAGACTGAGAGTCGAAGACCAAAATAAATTTTTATGAGAGAGCCACAAAATTTGACTAACACAAGCCTATCCGATGTTATCCTGACGCCAAATGACTTCGAACAGGCGATAAATGACATGCCCATGCACTCTCCCCCAGGGCCAGACTCATGGAACTCTGTGTTCATCAAGAACTGCAAGAAGCCCCTATCACGAGCCTTTTCCATCCTATGGAGAGGGAGCATGGACACGGGGGTCGTCCCTCATTTTACTAAAAACAACAGACATAGCCCCACTCCACAAAGGGGCAGTAAAGCAACAGCAAAGAACTACAGACCAATAGCACTAACATCCCATATCATAAAAAAATCTTTGAAAGGGTCCTAAGAAGCAAGATCACCACCCATCAGAAACCCATCAGCTACACAACCCAGGGCAACATGGGTTTAGAACAGGTCGCTCCTGTCTGTCTCAACTACTGGATCACTACGACAAGGTCCTAAATGCACTAGAAGACAAAAAGAATGCAGATGTAATATATACAGACTTTGCAAAAGCCTTCGACAAGTGTGACCATGGCGTAATAGCGCACAAAATGCGCGCTAAAGGAATAACAGGAAAAGTCGGTCGATGGATCTATAATTTCCTCACTAACAGAACACAGAGAGTAGTCGTCAACAGAGTAAAGTCCGAGGCAGCTACGGTGAAAAGCTCTGTCCCACAAGGCACAGTACTAGCTCCCATCTTGTTCCTCATCCTCATATCCGACATAGACAAGGATGTCAGCCACAGCACCGTGTCTTCCTTTGCAGATGACACCCGAATCTGCATGACAGTGTCTTCCATTGCAGACACTGCAAGGCTCCAGGCGGACATCAACCAAATCTTTCAGTGGGCTGCAGAAAACAATATGAAGTTCAACGATGAGAAATTTCAATTACTCAGATAGGTAAACATGAGGAAATTAAATCTTCATCAGAGTACAAAACAAATTCTGGCCACAAAATAGAGCGAAACACCAACGTCAAAGACCTAGGAGTGATTATGTCGGAGGATCTCACCTTCAAGGACCATAACATTGTATCAATCGCATCTGCTAGAAAAATGACAGGATGGATAATGAGAACCTTCAAAACTAGGGAGGCCAAGCCCATGATGACACTCTTCAGGTCACTTGTTCTATCTAGGCTGGAATATTGCTGCACTCTAACAGCACCTTCAAGGCAGGTGAAATTGCCGACCTAGAAAATGTACAGAGAACTTTCACGGCGCGCATAACGGAGATAAAACACCTCAATTACTGGGAGCGCTTGAGGTTTCTAAACCTGTATTCCCTGGAACGCAGGAGGGAGAGATACATGATTATATACACCTGGAAAATCCTAGAGGGACTAGTACCAAACTTGCACACGAAAATCACTCACTACGAAAGCAAAAGACTTGGCAGACGATGCACCATCCCCCCAATGAAAAGCAGGGGTGTCACTAGCACGTTAAGAGACCATACAATAAGTGTCAGGGGCCCGAGACTGTTCAACTGCCTCCCAGCACACATAAGGGGGATTACCAACAGACCCCTGGCAGTCTTCAAGCTGGCACTGGACAAGCACCTAAAGTCAGTTCCTGATCAGCCGGGCTGTGGCTCGTACGTTGGTTTGCGTGCAGCCAGCAGCAACAGCCTGGTTGATCAGGCGCTGATCCACCAGGAGGCCTGGTCACAGACCGGGCCGCGGGGGCGTTGACCCCCGAAACTCTCTCCAGGTAAACTCCAGGTAAACTCCAGGAAGCATCCCTCTCATCTCTGTTTGTTCATTATTTAGACTCTGTTTTGGTAGAGCATGATTTCGATGGTGAGTCGAAACATACATCTTGTAACTCTGTTACTCTGTTCACAGAGCATTGTTTAGACCTAGTGATTTTTGACATTTTGCTGAGGTTCTGTATCATACCGGCACTCTAGGTCAACCCAGGTCCCAAGCTAAAGCTTCTGACCTATTTTGTGTGGCATCTACACACTGTTGTGGTCGGGGATTTGGTAATGCTGGTGCTAGATTCAGTATTAAGGGAGTTTTATGACTATCATGAAAGATTTGCTGATGGTCCCCAGTTATGGTTGTTATTTTGTCTCCTTGTTCCTGACTCAGTGCTGCTGCTTGGTCCATTATTATTTTTCGGCGAATCATTCGTCACATTGTTCAAGCAATTTGTTGTGATTGCTTAAACAGTCAGTCACTGTTTAAGTTTAAGTCGAATCTAGTCCTATTGAGACATAACGAACAACTTTGAGTGCATACAGTGCCTCGTAGTCTGGTGGCTAAAGCTCTCGCTTCACACGGTGAGGGTCCGGGTTCGATTCCCGGCGAAGTGGTGGAAACATTGGATGTGTTTCCTTACACCAGCTGTCTATGTTCATCCATCAATAAAATGGGTACCTGGGTGTCAGTCAACCGGTGTGGGTCGCATCCTGGGACAAAACTGACCTAATTTGCCCGAAATGCTCTGCATAACAAGCAACTTTCTATAGTAGTATGTCACTGATGTCAGCTAGGACTGTATACCTTGTAAATGTAATTGTAGTAAAAAAATATATTTATTATATTATTATTATTTTATTATTTTATTTCACCAATCCTCACACACACA
>NW_026508981.1:0-14978 GCF_026875155.1 Cherax quadricarinatus
TTCCATGTTTGAGGCATTTTAAATGGGAAAGATTTGAAAAAACCAGTGGGAAATTTTTCCCCAAAAGTTTTCCCAAGATTTGGGCCCCCCTGTGTCTAATTTAAATCAAAGGATAGTAAAAAAAGGGCCATGAATTGCCTTCCAAAAAGGGCCCGTAAAATAAAGGGTTAATTGAGTGAAAATGAATAAGGAATAAAAAAGGGGATGTTTAAATAACAATGAAAATTTCAAAGTTGGACAGGACTCCGTAAAATTTTTTTAAGGTTGGAAAAATTTGGGATTCGGAAGAATTTAAAGCAAGAAACTTTTGGAATAAGTTTTTGGAATACCAACAAACCCCCGGTTAAAATTATAAAAAGCATAAAAATTGGAGTTTTATTTAATTAAATAATTTTGGTTGGATTTAGAATTGGCCGTTTTGGCCACTAGTCAGTTCCCGAGGGTTCCTTAATAATTGGAATGCCCTTGACCTGTTGATTCTTCCCTAGGAGATTTGGATGAATGGGCCAAAGGGCCCGCATTTGTTTCCATGTTCCTTGGGTTCTTATTAGGAACAAATTCAAAGGGGACAAATGTTTGCCCAAAAAGTACCCAAATTCCAACAGGTCTAATATAATATAAGCGGGATAATGATTGAATCCAAAAGGGAAATTAAGTTGATTGAGAAGGGGTGGATTGGGAAGAAAGAATAAATGGGGAGTAGGTTTTTGCTTTTAGGACCGTCTTTTTAAAGTTGGCAAAGGTTCAGCAAGTTTAAAAGACGTTTTAAAGTTTGAGAGGAAACAAATCCCAGCGGGATTTTCTCCAACTTTATTTTAAAAATTAAAAATAAAGTTGTTTTATGGCCTTTTTATAAAACCTTGAAATCTTATAGTGTTCCTTAAGGAATTCCTTTTTCCTCAAACAATATTTTCTAAAACTTGGACCTCCTCGCATCCATAAAGCTGCGCCTTTTCCTTAACCATTTCACTAATACCTTTAAATAAACCCGCCTACAAGTAAAAATTATAAGAGAGTAGTGAGTAATATAGGCGTAAAAAAGTGAACGGAGAAAGAAGAGAAAGAAAGTTGGAAAATACCCAAAGATGGAGAAGTTTTTTGGGATCGGGGACAAGCGGAAGAATGTTTCCTGGAAGAGGTGCGCTTGTGAAAAGAGAAAATTAGCGAAAAGAATAAATTTCCATTCTTTAACCACCAAAACAAACGAAATTTATTACGCTTTTCCACCAAGATTATCTGTAAGAGAACCAGGAGGAATTTTTTTTCAATGCTTCTTCCCTAACTTGTATCCCCAATTCATTTAACTGCGCTTGTGATTACATCTATTCCATAAATAACCCAAACATGCAAAGCATGAGGAGGGTTTGGGCGTATATAAGGCTGGGGAAACAGGCGGGAGAAGAACGGGCACGAAAGGAAAAATTTTAGGTAAAACCCAATGGATGAGCGGGGAGGGCAGACGGGAAGATAGGGCGGGGAGTGTTTAGGTAGGTAGAGGGGGTTACCAGAGGAAGCATTGGGCAGTCGGGAAAAGAGAAATCATGCCTTCTGGGCCTTCTCTTGCGGGAGGAAGGAACGGGAGTTGGCTAGAGGGGAAGGTAAAACTGAACCCTCCCAAAAGCTAAGGCGAACGTGGGTCAGAGAAAGTACCTGTCGAGAATCAAGGTTTTTTGTAAAAGGTTGGGACAGGATCAGCAAGGAGTAGAAAAGGTTGTGTTGGTTTTTTGTGGGTCTGCGAATGTCTCGCAAGGAGAGAGTCCATAGTCATTCGTGTCTCAGTTTGACTATCTGTCACGCGCTTTTCCAACAGATTAAGCGCAGGGAAAATCTAATTTGGGCATGAGATACTCGCTTGTTGGGGAATTTCCCCATCTGACATCAAGCATGCAGCGCGCGCCTGTTTTGACCCCTTTGGCAGTTTAAGTAATGTTTGTTTTCTCAAAGAGAGAAAAAGATATCAGAGAAAATTTCGCCAGCCAATATATTTCATTCCAATAAAGAGATGTTACTACAATAAAGAACCCATGTGTTGCAAAAAAGTCTCATTCACCCACTTTTGCCCTCTGAACTTTTTCCAACATAGTTTTCATAGTTTTTTTGAGCTGTGGAAAACACGCAAAATCACTGCTGCTCTTTCTTGTCAGGGAGATAGTATTACAGCTTTTAATGAAAAATTGTTTCCAGTATAAGGTCTCCTCCCATATTTTTTCAGCTGGACCTACAAGATCACAACAACGTATGTATAATTGGGCGATACATCCACACTTAACCATTTCACTTAATAAGAATTATGATAGAGTACCTTCTTTTCAGATGGGAAGACCATGTTGCAGCTTGCTGGAGGGGAAAGCCCATGTTGGCAGTCTTGTTTGGAAAAGGAACCCAGTTGGCAGTTTTGCGGAAGACCATGTTACAGTCTTGCTGAGAGGAAACCCATGTGGCAGTCTTGCTGGAGAGGAATTCGTAAAGATTTGCTTGTTTTTGGATTTTCAACAAGCCCTGCTGGTTTTAAAAAGATTTTTCGGCCATCTACCCTTTGTTAATGCTTTGCCAATTATTCTGGAGATTACCATTTGTTTAGTATGTGGAAAAAAGATTCATCTAATATGATGTTTTAGATTCAAAAAGAATGATAGAAGTGTAGGACAGCCGTCCACCTAAGTGTTAATATCAAATGAACATGAGAGATCTATAGCATGAATTCTTATTATTTTTCCTTCGGGCACCTCAACAGATCAGTTATCCCAGCCATAATTTCCTGCAGATATCTCATGTTTGATGACCTTTCCAAATTCTGTTTTATGTTTTTTTTTCAATCTGGAGTTTTCCCATATTGTTGTAAAGATCTCACCATCATCATCTGCGGTTAACGTCACTCACATCATATTTCTTCCCATTCTGATGTTCAGCCCGAACAAAAACCCTGAACCCTTGACCAAGCTCCCGAGCACTCAGGTTCTGTCACTGTTCAATTTGGGTAGTTTTTTAAAAGCAGGTATAAAAGTGTACCTGATAAAGCAGCACCTGAGTGAGTGTATATGTCGTTCATAATATAATTAACTCTGCCCTAAATAATTAACTTCTCCTAAATGTTCTTTACGGTTTAAATCTTTTCTCAGTATTCATTATTAAAATAAGTAAAACATAATTTAAATTTGGCAGCAAGCCTAATTTAAAGCCAAACAAGGGGCAAAATTAAGGGGCCTAACTTAAGAGGCCTAACCTCACCTCCCCTCACCTCACCTCACCTCACTAACCTAACCTAACCTAACCTATCCTAACCTAACCAAACCCTAACTCAACCAACCCAACCAACTAACCAAACCAAAACCCTACCCACCTCACCTCACATCACCTACCTAACCTACCTAACCTAAAACCTAACCTAACCTAACCTCACCTCAACTCCCTCACCTCACCAAACCCTTTAACTAACTAACCTAACTAACCTAACCTCACCTCCTTCACCTCACTAACTCTAACCTAACCTAAAAACCCAACCAACCCAACCAACCTAACCTAACCTAACCAAACCTAACCTAACCAAACCAAAACCAACCAAACCCTTTACCTCACTCACCTCACCTCACCTAAAGTAATTTATTTTAGTTTAATCAACATATTTTCGTAATTCCATAAAAATGTTCACACTCGCTTATTCGGCAAACGACATTTCCTTTAAGGCTAAACTCGCCGATTCGTTTTTATTTCGGTACGCAAATTAAAAGAACGATGGTGGAAAGATTATATTCTGCCTGTGAGTAATGTTATTGAGTGAGTGGGAAGTATAATGGGATGATGGGAGTTCATAGTATGAAAAGGTATCATAGTATGACATGGTATCAAGTAGAATTGAACATTAAGTCAATCTGTCAGACACTGCAACACAGGGTATCTGGTAAAAGACCTGAAATCAATTTCGACTACCTCTACTAGTGAGAACGGCCCCTGGATTGAGAGGGCTGACCTTCCAACATCTGCGTTCTACTAGTGACCTACGTCTCACCTTCTGGCCTATAAAGGCTCCATCCTGTCATTCAATTCCATATTGTTTCAAACTTTGGAACAATCTCTTCTCCAGACTGAGGACTGACCCCCTTTCAAAACTTTAAAGGGTGATGGACTGATTACATAAACTCAAGTCCTTCTGCTTCTATCAACTTTCTGTACTCGACTGAAGAAGCCTACTTGAGCGAAACGTTTCGAAATAAGTCCCTAACTGTTGCATATTGTCTACCTAACAATCTGTGGATTTTAAAACCATTTTTAATGTTCAAATTCTCATTCCTACACCCTGCCTAATTTCTGTACCCGACTGAAAACTGAAGAAGCCAACTGTGTAGCAATCGTTTCGGAATAAAGTTCCTAACTGTTACCTAAAATGTCTTACCTACCAACCTGTCGGAAATGTATACCATTTGATATTCACTCATACAAGAAAGTTGTGTAATGTAGATGCTCTTTGCTCTTTGTCCTGAAAGACTCTAGCATGTGTAGCTTCATCAGCAATACGAGGGGGCCAACGGGCCCCTGCTGCAGTGTTCCTCTTTTCTTATATCTTATGTTGTATAAGTGTCTCAGCCCTTCGTGGAATTTTAATTCCTTGCTTTCATCCTTGATGTTAATATCCACCTCTCAGATACAGGTTTTGGTTTTTCGTAGCACAAGCTATGTACAGTGGCATATACTTTCCTACTGTAAAAAGGTTTGAAAACGACATTGAAGATTGAGACACAAACAACATATGGGAACCTTTATTAAAAGGGAAAAAACGTTTCGCCACACAATGCTTCTTCAGTCCAATACAAAGTAGAGAAGGAAACGTTTCACTTTCGGGAAACTTTATAAAAGCTGATACAAAAAATTACTTTGACACGAGGTATATTAGGCTTTGAGTGAGGTGTATACAAGTAGAGTATAGTATTTAGTTTTTCCCTTATGTCTTATACTGTGGTGGGAAAGCTTTGGTAGGGTGTTTGGATAGGACCTACCTTGAATGGTCCAGTAGGCCTTCTGCGTGTCCTCCATTCCTGTGGTTATGTACCACGGTTTTTCAGCATTTCAGAAAGTCGTTCTCACCCTTTCATATATTTTGATTCATAAACAGACTGATACAACAATACAAAGTAAAGCAACATTTAGGCAACTTATTTGGGAATAAAGTTGCCTATGTGTCTTGCCTATCAACCTGTCGGTATTGTAACCTTTGATTTTAAGAATAAGTAAGCTCAAAATAGATAATACCCACCTTTGCCTGTTTAACCACCCATATACACCACCTGGACCACACTTGGGCGGTGCAGCAGCCACATAACACCACCTGGACCACACGGGTGGGCGGTGCAGCAGCCACATATACACCACCTGGACCACACTCACGGTGGGCGGTGCAGCAGCGACAATATACACCACCTGGACCACACTCACGTGAGCGTGCAGCAGCCACATAACACCACCTGGACCACACTCCTGGTGGCGGTGCAGCAGCACTATACACACCTGGACCACACTGGTGGGGGGTGCAGCGACACATTAAACCACCGGGACCACACTCACTGGTGAGCGGTGCAGCGGGCCACATTACACCACCTGGACCACACTCACTGGTGGGCGGTGCAGCAGACACATATACACCACCTGGACCACACTCACTGGTGGGCGGTGCAGCAGACACATATAAACCACCTGGACCACACTCACGGGTGGGGGGTGCACAGCCACATATACACCACCTGGACCACACTCACTGGTGGGCGTTGCAGCAGACACATATACACCACCTGGACCAAACTCACTGGTGGGCGGTGCAGCAGCCAAATATACACCACCTGGACCAAACTCACTGGTGGGCGGTGAAAGCAGACACATATACACCACCTGGACCAAACTCCCCTTGTGGGCGTGCAGCAGACACATATACACCACCTGGACCAAACTCACTGGTGGGGGGTGCGGGCACCACAAAATAAAACCACCTGGACCACACTCACAGGTGGGAGGTGAAAGTAGACACATATACACCACCTGGACCAAACTCACTGGTGGGCGGTGCAGTAACACATATACACCACCTGGACCAAACTCACTGGTGGGCGGTGCAGCAGCCACATATACACCACCTGGACCAAACTCACTGGTGGGCGGTGCAGCAGACACATATACACCACCTGGACCAAACTCACTGGTGGGCGGTGCAGCAGCCACATATACACCACCTGGACCAAACTCACTGGTGGGCGGTGCACCCAGCCACATAAACACCCCCTTTGACCAAACTCACTGGTGGGCGGTGCAGCAGACACATATACACCACCTGGACCACACTCACTGGTGGGCGGTGCAGTAGACACATATACACCACCTGGACCAACTCACTGGTGGGGGGTGCAGCAGCCACATATACACCACCTGGACCAAACCACTGGGGGCGGTGCAGCAGCCCCATATACACCACCTGGACCAAAACTCACTGTGGGCGGTGAAATAGACACATATACACCACCTGGACCAAACTCACTGGTGGGCGGTGCAGCAGCCACATATACACCACCTGGACCAAACTCACTGGTGGGCGGTGCAGCAGACACATATACACCACCTGGACCAAACTCACTGGTGGGCGGTGCAACAGCCACATATACACCACCTGGACCAAACTCACTGGTGGGCGGTGCAGAAGCCACATATACACCACCTGGACCAAACTCACTGGTGGGCGGTGCAGCAGCCACATATACACCACCTGGACCACACTGGTGGGCGGTGCAGCAGCCACATATACACCACCTGGACCAAACTCACTGGTGGGCGGTGCAGCAGCCACATATACACCACCTGGACCACACTCACCGGTGGGCGGTGCAGTAGACACATATACACCACCTGGACCAAACTCACTGGTGGGCGGTGCAGCAGCCACATATACACCACCTGGACCAAACTCACTGGTGGGCGGTGCAGCAGACACATATACACCACCTGGACCAAACTCACTGGTGGGCGGTGCAGCAGCCACATATACACCACCTGGACCAAACTCACTGGTGGGCGGTGCAGCAGCCACATATACACAACCTGGACCAAACTCACTGGTGGGCGGTGCAGCAGACACATATACACCACCTGGACCACACTCACTGGTGGGCGGTGCAGCAGACACATATACACCACCTGGACCACACTCACTGGTGGGCGGTGCAGCAGACCACATATACACCACCTGGACCACACTGGTGGGCGGTGCAGCAGACACATATACACCACCTGGACCACACTCATTTGGTGGGGGGTGCAGCAACACATATACACCACCTGGACCACACACACTGGTGGGCGGTGCAGCAGACACATAACACCACCCTGGCCCCACACTGGTGGGCGGTGCAGCAGACACATATACACCACCTGGACCACACTCACTGGTGGGCGGTGCAGCAGACACATATACACCACCTGGACCAAACTCACTGGTGGGCGGTGCAGCAGACACATATACACCACCTGGACCAAACTCACTGGTGGGCGGTGCAGCAGACACAGTAATAACGTCACTGATGACTGATCATAGTGATGCCAGGGCTATTAAGGGTTTTTCCAAAACATCATAAATAAAATTGTCGATTTATCGTAGTTTATCATATAGCGTCATTGATTTTCCCTATATAGGCCTAATTGTACTCTGTAATCATATAATAGGCTATATAGAAACAAAGGATTTTTCTCTTATGTTGATGCAGCACTGCCTAGTATGGGTCAGTAGGCCTGCTGCAGTATTCCTCCTTTCTTATGTTTTTAGTGTCACCTTCTTTAGAGGCTCTTTGGTGTCACCCCCTAAATGGTGTCACCCGGGGCGCCCCCCCCCCCCTGCCCCCCCTAACGACGCCTCTGCACATTAGGTAGGCTTCTGTTATGAAAATAAAGAAATTTATGCATAACTCTACGGATTGTACAACCCAGGTTTGACTACCATCAACACTGAGAGCACTGTGCTTCCAGTGATGTGTTCACCACTGTTGGTTATTGTCACTGTCAGCACCACTGAGAGCACTGTACTACAAGTGATGTGTTCACCACTGTTGGTTATTGTCACTGTCAGCACCACTGAGAGCGCTGTGCTACCAGTGATGTATTCACCACTGTTGGTTATTGTCACTGTCAGCACCACTGAGAGCACTGTGCTACCAGTGATGTGTTCACCACTGTTGGTTATTGTCACTGTCAGCTACCCCTGGTATTGTTCCTCGATGACGGTTCCTCTTCATACGCATATTGCAACCCATCTGTTGACAGGACAACGGCAAGTTTCCACTTATTCTCTGTAACTGTCAGTTTTGGCATTTCCGAGAATTTTTTTTTGCAACTAATTATAAGGTATACCACGCATTTTTCCCTCACAGACTAGTAAATAATTCAACTCCTCATCTCAAAGAAACTCGCGAATCTTTGGGCCAACCAATTCATCTCCATTGATTTTTGCATCATTGAGCCTCGAGGATTTACTACCCAAAGGGTTTTTTAATATTGCCACCGTTTTGTCCAGACTATAACGTGTAAACGTTGTTACAAAATCAAGCTCGGGTCTTCAGGTAGAGAATACCGAACATTTTTTGTTCAAGGGTTCACTGAGTGTCAGGGTGGCTAATACGTTTTGATATAATAAGTCCTCGTCCGGGTATCTCACTCTAAGAAAACAACAATACTTGGTGTAGTCTAGCTGCAGTGCAAGGAAAATAGCAGCAACTTCATTCGCCACAAAGTTGCAACCTTCCTTCCCACATCAAGGGTAACAGCAACCTTCCTTCCCACATGAAGGGTAACAACAACCTTCCTTCCCACATAAAGGGAAACAGCAACCTTCCTTCCCAAATCAAGGTTAACAGCAACCTTCCTTCCCACATCAAGGGTAACACCTTCCTTCCCACATCAAGGGTAACAGCAAACTTCCTTTCCACATCAAGGGTAACAGCAACCTTCCTTTCCACATCAAGGGTAACAGCAACCTTCCTTCCCAAATCAAGGGTAACAGCAACCTTCCTTCCCACATGGAGGGTAACAGCAACCTTCCTTCCCACATAAAGGGTAACAGCAACCTTCCTTCCCACATAAAGGGTAACAGCAACCTTCCTTCCCACATAAAGGGTAACAGCAACCTTCCTTCCCACATCAAGATTAACAGCAACCTCCCTTTCCACATCAAATGTAACAGCAACCTTCCTTCCCACATCAAGGGTAACAGCAACCTTCCTTCCCACACAAGGGGTTTAAAAGCAACCTTCCTTCCCACATCAAGGTTAACAGCAACCTTCCATCCCACATCAAGGTTAACAGCAACCTTCCTTCCCACATCAAGGGTAACACCTTCCTTCCTACATCAAGGGTAACAGCAACCTTCCTTCTCACATCAAGGGTAACAGCAACCTTCCTTCCCACATCAAGGGTAACAGCAACCTTCCTTCCCACATCAAGGGTAACAGCAACCTTCCTTCCCACATCAAGGTAACAGCAACCTTCCTTCTCACATCAAGGGTAACAGCAACCTTCCTTCCCACATCAAGGGTAACAGCAACCTTCCTTCCCACATCAAGGGTAACAGCAACCTTCCTTCCCACATCAAGGTAACAGCAACCTTCCTTCCCGAACCGAAACGTTGTCATAAGCTTCTTCTATATGGGTTTTTTTGTAAATTGTTCCAGTGACTGTATTGTGCCTTTTGCTTCTTTTACGATTTACAGGTGAAGGTGTAAAGGAGAATTACAGATGAAGGTGTAGGTGAACTACAAGGGCATACACAAGACGAATTACAGGTGAAGATATAAGGACAAATTACAGGTGAATATGCAAGGTTCATTACAGGTGAAGGTGTGATGTGAACTACAGGTGAAGTGTCGACCCTGACTATAAACAACTCTGTTTCAAGCATCAATCTTCTATAATTTTCCATTTATATGTAAAAAAAAAAGACTTCGCTGGATAACCTGTAGTCGGCTTTCAGGGGCTTAAAATATATAGTATAAAATTAAATAAACAATTTATTTTTAATTTAGATAGTTTTCATTACCAATTTTTGCAGTGCCTTTTTTTAAACAAGTTTAAGATGATAGGAACAAATTTTGTAATTTCTAACAGCGAAATCGTGTACAAATTGTCATCAGTAATTCTGTACCATATTTTTGACTTGTTGACAATGTTTGCTCGGACATGTATCTACAACTACTTAAGTAAACATAAAGAAAAGATTATTATATACCATAATCTTAATATATTGGTTATGAAAATCAGTTATTTCTAACTGGGCTGTAGTTGATCTCAGGCGATATAGAGAAGTGAGTGTTGAACATGTGAATAATAATAGTGTTGGTTAAGGTCAAGACATTATTTCCCAGTAATATTGTGCTTTCTCGTTATGATTATGATAATTACTCACATAACTTCCTTTGCTATATTAAATTAGTTGATGCTGTGTGCTATGTAAAAGAGTGAGGATAAAACATTCTTTGTAGGACAGCCTTTTAATGGAACAATGTTCCGATTAGTGACTTGGTCAATCTCTGCACTCTGAGCACTGTGTGCTAATGACTCTGTACTACCCCCACGCACTCTGCATTATTACACATTGTTAAAGAATACTTTCTGCACTCTAACACTAACTCACACTCTTTAACAATGTATAATAATGTGCATTGCACTCACTCACTTGGCTTCGCATTATAAAAAGAAAAAAAGCCTATCATAGTACATTTGAGGGGGACGTTGAGAGCTGTGAACCCCAAACACAGCATTTCCTCAAAGAGGAACTTAACTCTTCAAATGTAGCCTCACCATGGAGCATTACCCATATATGATATTACAACAAATGTTTTAATATCATTATATACAGACAGATGTAATTACAGAGAGGGACACACAGAAATCTGTGCAGTGTAAATACATCCACCCGGGTAGACTCGTACCGTAGTCCAGCCAGAAGAGAAGAACTTCTCGTCCGGTTACACCACCATGGTGAGGCCAATTATTTTAAATTTTATCCTTCTATTTATATATCATAGTATTTAATTCCTTAATTTAAATTGTATGTATGTATATGTATATGTGTGTTTTTGTTTGTATATGAGCGAAGCATTTATGGTGTTTCTATGTATAACAGAGTGATGTATGCATTTATGGTGTGATCTTTGTCTAGTGTTTCTATGTATAGCAGAGTGATGTATGTATTTATGGTGTGATCTTTGTATAACAGTGTCATGTATGTATTTATGGTGTGATCTTTGTCTAGTGTTTCTATGTATAACAGTGTGATGTATGTATTTATGGTGTGATCTTTGTCTAGTGTTTCTATGCACAACGATACATAAAACTGTAATGATACAAATAAGGTTCAAATGTACCTTATTTGTATCATTACAATTTTAGGCATCGTGACACAGTGCTGACATAATCATGACACAGCAGGGTTGACACAGTCATGACACAGCAGCACTGACACAATCATGACATAGCAGTGCTGACAGTCATGCCAAAACAGTACTGACACCGCTATGACACAGCAGTGCCGACATAGTCATGACACAACAGTGCTGACAGTCATGCCACAACAGTGCTGACAGTCATGACACAACAGTGCTGACACAGTCATGACACAACAGTGCTGACAGTCATGACACAACAGTGCTGACAGTCATGACACAACAGTGCTGACACCATGCTGACAGTCATGACCTAGCAGTACTGATAGTCATGACATAGCAGTACTGATAGTCATGACATAGCAGTACTGATAGTCATGACATAGCAGTACTGATAGTCATGACATAGCAGTGCTGACAGTCATGACCTAGCAGTACTGATAGTCATTACATAGCAGTACTGATAGTCATGACATAGCAGTACTGATAGTCATGACATAGCAGTACTGATAGTCCCTGACATAGCAGTACTGATAGTCATGACATAGCAAAATACTGATAGTCATGACTAGCAGTACTGATAGTCATGACATAGCAGTGCTGATAGTCATGACATAGCATCTGATAGTCATGACATAGCAGTACTGATAGTCATGAAATAGCAATGCTGACAGTCATGACATAGCAGTACTGACAGTCATGACACAGCAGTACTGACACAGTCATAACAGCAGCTGTGCTGGTTGTCAAACTGTCACAGCCTCATAGCTCAGTCAAGTTGTCAAATATCAATATTCAGGGCATCAAACGTGAACTAAAGCTTATTATTTATGCTTGAGTCAATATTTTTTTCCCAAATTCTGTAAATTTCCTTATGAAGTATCCTTAAATCAAATATATTGGACGTAAACTTCTGTATTCCATCTCACATTGGTTTTCAGAAGAATGACGGAACTGATGAACTGGCCAAGTTATATGCCTTCAGATTATTATAATCAAGGGGGAAGCGCTAAACCCGGAGGATTTATACAGCGCCTGGGGGGGGATGTGGAAGGCATTCAGGCTTAATTCGGGAACTGGAGCACAGATCTAATTCCCTAAATCAAGAGCCCCTCACCAACATCAAGGAACCCTTTTATAAAATGCCTTCAGAGAGGGTTGTCATTTGCAGTTTGAGAACAATAAACGAAAAGAACTTAAAATGATCTTTACTGACTTAAGACTGAGGGGGAAATGACACCAGTCAGTCTATATGTCATCATTCTCTCATGCAGGAGAAGCCACATTCTATGTGGCATCCAACACAATAAGCAGACTCTTGGATGTCACTACTTCCCGGCTCCGGCTGGGTTACAGGTATCTTTGGCAATTAAATCACCACCACCGATGTAGACCAAACGAAAGTAATCTTTGCCAGATAGAAAGACTGTCAAACCTTGCGTCTTCATGTACTGAATGATATAAAATTAATGAATTCAGAAATATCTCACTCGAAAATGTCAAATACCTTGACTTTGCTTACGTAAATAAAGCATTAAACATTTTTTTTTGCGCGCGCGCGCGTGTGTGTGTGTGTGTGTGTGTGTGTGTGTGTGTGTGTGTTTGTGTGGTGTGGTGTGTGTGTGTGTGTGTGTGTGTGTGTGTGTTGTGTGTGGTGTGCGCGCGCGCGTGTGGTGTGTGTGGGATGTGTGTGTGGTGTGTACTCACCTAGTTTGTGGGTTTCAGGGGTCGATTCATAGCTCCTGGGCCCCCCCTCTTCACTGGTCGCTACTGGGTCACTCTAAATGAACCATGAACTTCATCATACCTCTGCTTAAAGCTATGTATGGATCCTGCCTCCACTACATCACTTCCCAAACTATCCCACTTCCTGACTACTCTGTGACTGAAGAAATGCTTCCTAACATCCCTGTGATTCATCTGTGTCTTCAACTTTCAACTGTGTCCCCTTGTTGCTGTGTCCCATCTCTGATCATTTGTCTCTGTCCCACCTCGTTAATTCCTGTCATATTTTATATGTCGTTAAAGGTGTTACTGAAACCCACACCATGGTATGGTGTTACTACCACCCAGACAATGGGTATGGTGTTACTACCACCCACACCATGGGTATGGTGTTACTACCACCCACACCATGGGTATGGTGTTACTACCACCCACACCATGGGTATGGTGTTCCCACCACCCAGAACAATGGGTATGGTGTTACACCAAAAACACCATGGGTAAAGGTGTTACTACCCACCCACACCTGGGTATGGTGTTACTACCACCCAGACAATGGTAAGGTGTTACTACCACCCACACCATGGGTAAAGGTGTTTACTACCCACCCACACCTTGGGGATGGTGTTTACTACCACCCACACCTTGGGTAGGTGTTACTACCACCCACACCAGGGTATGGTGTTACTACCACCCACACCTTGGGTATGGTGTTACTACCACCCCACACCTTGGGTATGGGGTTACTACCACCCACACCATGGGTATGGGGGTTACTACCACCCACACCTTGGGGATGGTGTTACTACCACCCACACCTTGGTATGGTGTTACTACCACCCCACACCATGGTATGGTGTTACTACCACCACCCACCATGGGTATGGTGTTACACCACCCACACCATGGTATGGTGGTTACTACCACCCACACCATGGGTATGGTTTTCTACCACCCACACCTTGGGTATGGTGTTAAATACCACCCACACCATGGGTATGGTGTTACTACCCAAACCCACACCATGGGGATGGTGGGTTTCTACCACCCACACCATGGGTATGGTGTTACTACCACCCACACCATGGATATGGTGTTACAACCACCCACACCATGGGGGTGGTGTTTTTCTACCACCCACACCATGGGTTGGGGTTTTCTACCACCCACACCAGGGGATGGGACTCCACGCCAAAACCCGGTATGGTTTACTACCCCCACCCATTGGTATGGGGTTACTACCACCCCCCCCATGGGTAGGGTTAAACACCACCCCCCCCTTTGGGTGTGGGGGTAGTAACCTTTATTTAGAAATTTTTAAATAAAAAGAACAAAATGTTCACACACCCCTTCGGAAATGGCACAAGCCCCCAGACAATAGTGTGTGTGAGCATAATAACTACCCCAAGGGACCTTATTTGTGGAGCATAATAACATCCAAGACCGTATATGTGTGTGTGGCATAATAACACCCCCAAGGACCGTATATGTGTGTGTGAGCATAAAAACTACCCCCAAGGGCCCGATATGTGTGGGGAGCATAATAACTATCCCAAGGACCGTATTGTGTGTGTGAGAAATAACTCCCCCCCAAGGACCGTATATGTGTGTGTGAGCATAATAACACCCCAAGGACCTAGCAATAAAAATCTGTTGTGCCTCACAAACTGGGGGGGCCCTAAACCTTTGTGCCTAAAAATTTCCACGAACTTCACCATGAATCTTTCATCTGTAATAAATTTGGACATAAACGTCAAGAATGTCCCAAAAGGGAAGCGGAGAAATGGGAAAGTGTTTCACTGAAGCTAATATTTAAAGCAGCTTTTAGTGAAGGTACTCTTAAGGGAAAAA
>NW_026508982.1:0-14850 GCF_026875155.1 Cherax quadricarinatus
AAAAAAAAAAATTTTTCAAATAATTTATATAAATATCACACAAAAAAATTTCTAAAAAACACTCAAAAATTTTTATTATATAAATATTAAAAATTTAAAATATTTAAACATGAACACTTCAGGAGGGGAACGAATAATTTTTTTTTAACCCAGTATTTGTTGATGTGTTTATTTCCGATTTTCTTTAAAAAACCCAATTTATTAAAAATATATTCAATTTTTTAATCTTTTTTCATTTTTTGGTATATTTACCATATTTTAAATTTAAAACCAAAGAACACAAATTTATTATTTTTGTTTTTTTTTTTTTTTTTGGGGTGGGGGTTGGTTGTGTGTGGTTTTTTTTGTTTTGTGGTGTTGTGTTATCCCTATTTTTTCTTTTTTATATTGGGCCCCCGTTTTCAATTTATAGCCCTTTTCTTTTCCCCTTTCCGGTTTTCAACCTTATAAATTTATCTTCCGCCTCCACTATATTTTGTGTGTGTGTGTGTTTTAAATTTGTACTCACCTATTTGGGGTTGCAGGGGTCGTTCATAGCCCGGCCCCCTTTCACTGTTTGCTACTAGGTCCTCTCTCTCCCCTGCTCCATGACTTTACTACCTCGCCTTAAAACTATGTATTTTCCCGCCCCCCACTACTTCACTTTCTAACTATTCCACATTTGACTACTCTATGACGAAGAAATATTTCCTAACACCCCTTTGTTCATCTGAGTCTTCAACTTCCAATTGTGCCTCTTGTGTTGTGCCCCCTTTCCGGGAACACCCCTTTTTTGTCCCCGTGCTATTTGCGCAGTTTTTATATGTCGTTTCATTTCCCCTGCCCCTCCGGGCCTCCAGTGTCTCAGGCCGTTTCCCCCTAAAACCTTTCTTCTACGACAATCCCCGTACCGGGATGTCTTGTTGCAAACCTTTGCACTTTCTCTAATTTCTTGACTGCTTGACTAGGTGGGGATTCCAAACTGGTGCTGCTACTCCAGTAGGGGCCCCCGACGAAAATGGTATACAGTGTCTTGAACGACTCCTTATTGAGGTACGAACGTTTCCCGTAGGTTTGCCAGGCCCCGTATCTGCAGAGTTACTGATTTATGTGCGCCCAGAGATATGCTCGGTTTTATACTCACCCCCAGATCTTTTTTCTTGATAGGTTTGCGTCTTGGCCATTAAACTATATTGTGCTGGGGTTTTTTTGCCTTCCCCCCAATCTTCATGCGGGTTTTGGCGGGGTTTTAAACTCAGGGCCGTTTCTGGACCAGGCTTGTACCCTGTCCAGGTCTCTTTGTAGTCCTGCCTGACCCTCACCCATTTATTCTTTCATTAACTTCACATCATCTGCAAACAAGGACACTTCTGGCTACCCTTCCTTTGCTTTCACATATCCCAAAAACAGCACAGGCCCGGGACTACCGTGGAACCCCCGGGTTGCAAAGCGCCCACTCTGACCCCCTCGTACGTACCATACTCTTGTTCCCTCCCTGTCAGGTATTCTTATCCATTCAGTCCCTTTTTCCTGTTATGTGTCCTGTCTCTTTTTCATAACCTCTTGTGGGGAAACTGTCCCCCCCCCGAAGCTTTTTGCAGCCCAAAAAAGCAGTCACCCACCCCTCTCTCTTGTCTTATTCGCCCCTTTGTCAAAAAAACTTAGTAGGTTTGTGAAAGGTTTTTCCTTCCCTGAAACCATGTGGTTGAAATTTATACACTTTTTCTTTCCGGTGCCCCACCACTCCCCTCTGATGATTTTCTCCATGACCTTGCATATTTTATACACTTAGTGATACAGGTCTGTATTTTAAATCCCTCATGTCTGTCCCCCTTTTTAAAAATTGGACACATTTGCCTCTTCCAACCTGGGGGAGTTGCCCATTTCAAATGGGGTTTTTAAAATCTTTGTTAATGGACACAAAATACTCGCTCCCTTTAAGACCCACGGAGAGATGTTGTCGGGCCCCACCCCCTTTGAGGGTAAATTCGCATACAGTTCTTCACTTCCTCCTTGGTTATATGTACCTCATCCACACTTGCGGGTGTACCCCCCTTTTTCTGTTTTCCCTGGTCCTACTGGTTCCACAAAAATACTTTTTTAAACTCGGGTGTTGAGCTCCGACATACCTCTGGGTCGTTTCTTGTGAATTCCCCATCCCCCTTTTCCTCAGTCTGATTACCTGGTCCTTGACGTTGTTTCCCTATGTGGCTGTACAACAGCTTCGGGTCATCTTGCTTTCGATGCTATGTCTTTTCAATTGTCGGACCCTCCCTTTTATCGTGCATATTCATTTCGGCCTTCGGCTAATCTTTTTATTTTCTGATTTCTCGTTTTCTGTACCTTTTTCCATTCTCTGTCACCTATTTTTTTCCCTCCACACCTTTGGGTGAACCGGACCGGTTTTTTTTTCCCCAATTATTTCTTTTTCCCCTTTGGAAAAAACCTCCCCCTCTGGATTTTTTCCCACAAGTAATTTTTGGGGGAGAAAAAGGGGTTTTGGGAATTTTATGTGAGTATTTTTTGTGTTGGTTTTTATATTTGATTTATTTGGAGTAAATTATGTAGTGAAGAAGAAAAAGTATAGTAGGGGTTTTAAAGATATTGATGTTGAATATAAGGGGTAAAAAAAGTTTGGGGTTATTTTTTTTGGGTGTTTAAATGGGAGGGGGATTAAAAATTTTTTGGATGGGGAAAAGGGGTGGTTTTATAAATTTTGGAGAAAAAATAAATAATTTTTGAATGGGTTTGGGGAGGTGGAAGGGGAGAGGTTTGGGGGTGGGTTGTAATTTGTTTTAATTTGTTAGGGGGATTGTTTAAAAGGTTTTAGTGATATTTTATTTTTTAAAAAAGGTTTTAATGGGATTGAAATCCTCCTCCCCCTCTCCCCCCTTCCCTGGGGATTTGAATCCGGGTGGAAAGATTGAACTTTATTATCGGTGATTTTTTTGGATGTATTAGTCTGGGATGTTCCTTTTTTTTTCATGCCACTCCTCTACTTATTTGTTTTTCCACTGCAGTAACCATACCTTAAACTTTTTTTCTAAGACTGGGTCTGGGGGGTGTATTGGGGTTGGGGAAGGGGAGCCTGAAAGGAACTTGGGGGGGTTGCTGTGGGGGTGAGTTTGTAATGTAGTGGGGGGGGGCTTTGGATATGACATGGGTGTTTTTTTTAGAGTGTTTGGCTGCACTGGGTTGCCCCGGGTTGGGGGCTTCTATGGGAAGCTGAAAGGGGGGTTGTTTTTGATTTTCTTCCTGTGCTGGGATCTCGCTGTCTTCCCCACCCCTCTCTTTCCTTTTCGCCTTTGTTCATCCTTCAGTTTCCGCCTTTCGTCTTGTGTTCTGTCCGGTCGAGAACACCTTCCTGTTTTCCCGGGCATGCCCCTTTAATCGTGCTTTCTCCCCAGTTCCTGTTCCGAGTCGATTCTCCCTTGAAGGTCATTTTCACGGGCCGGGGTTTTTTTTTTTAAAAACCCCCCCCTATTCTCCAAAAAATTTCCGCTGGGTCATTCGTTTTCTCCGATTTTTTTCATGATGCTTTCAATTTGGTTTTTTTTTTTCCCCCTTGTTTTCTTGCTTCAATGTTTCCCCTTCAATTCCTGTACCCCATACAAAAAGACTACCTCACCCTTTCATTCTCCCACTGCATATCCCTGTGTATCCCCTCTTAAATTTGATTTCCTCCATTGCAGCTTTCCTTTCTTCAGTTTCACTAGCTCCGACAGGGCTCATGGCCTGTCTTTTTCCCCTTTCCCGGTTTTCCCCTGGGTCTGTTTGGTTTTTTTGGGCCCTCCAATATAGCTTAGCTCTTTCATTACTACGTCTCCAGATAAGCTTCTACATGAGTTTTGCCCCTGCCCCCTACAGTCCCTTATTTGTGCTGGTAGGGGTCTCTGTTGTCAATCCCAAAATGTTTCTTTAGTTTTTTTTAGGCGTTTCATTTTCCAGTTCCTCTTCTAAGCTCTTATCCTGGCCCTGCGGTTTTGATTTTCACCTCCCATTTCCCTGTTTCCATTCTACCCTCTCTTCCATTCCATGCTAAGTTTTCTAGTTTCTTTTCCATTCTTGTTCCCTTTTTTGTGAGCTCTGTGCCCAATTTTCCCCTTTGCATTTCCCCCTCCTCCTGTCCCTTGGGTTTTTCTTTTGCCTCTGGCAACCCTTTTTTTTTATCCTGATTGCCTAGAGTGGGAAACCTATGAAATTTCGTATGTTGGTTATTTTGTATATGTCAGAGTGTGGGGGGGGGGTAGAGGAAATTGGGTTTGGTAGTGGGGAGGGGAAGGGGGAAGGGAGAGTGAACCAAGTGGGTAAGGGGGTGATGGGGGGGGAGAGGGGGGGGGGGGAGGGTGAAAAAAGGGGGGAGGGGAGGGATCAGGTGAAGGGGAGTGGGGATTTTGGTGGGGGGGGGGGGAGTGTTGTGGGGAGTTGGAATTGGTGTGTGTGTGGTGTGTGTGGGTTGGTTGGGAGGTGTTGGGGTTGTGTTGTTGGTGTGTGTGGGGGGGGGGGGGGGGTGTGGGGGGTGTTGGGTGGTGTGGGGTGGGGTGGGGGTGTGTGGGGGTGGTGTTGGGGTGTGTGGGGTGTGTGTGGTGGTGGTGTGTGTGGGGGTTGTGTGGTGTGTGGTGGGGGGGGGTGTGTGGGGGGTGTTGGTGGGGGGTGGGTTTTTTGTGGGGGGGGGGGGGGGGGGTTTGGGTTTTGGGGGGGTTTTGGGGGGGGGGGTGTGTGGGGGGGGTGTTGGGGGGTGGGGGTTTTTTTGTGGGGTTTTTTTTGTGGGTGTTGTTTTTTTTGGTGGGGTTTTTTGGGGGGTTGTTTTGTTTTTTGGGGGTGTTTGGGTTTGGGGGGGTTTTTTGGGGTGGGGGTTTGGGTTGTGGGGGGTTGTTTTTTTGGGTTGTTTTTTTTTTTTGGGTTTTTTTTTTTGTTGGGGGGTGGTGTGTGGGGTGTGGGGGGTGTGGGGGGTGCCCACTATTTTCCGCTCCCTTTTTTTGAAGTTATAAAAAAAATTTCACAATCATTCCCCTTTTAAATAGCCAAATTATATATATAATATTAAATTTGCTACACTTGTGTTTGTGTGTGTGTTTACTAGCTTGTCTTCTTTGAAAAAGGGGGGGGGGGTTTTTACTTAACCTATTTGTTATTGTTGTTTTTTCACCGGTACTCCCCGGCCCAGTCCCCGCCACTGCACTTTACTTTTTTAAGATTATAGGATTATTTTTTTTCACTCAAATTTCCTTTTTAAATTTTACTGTTTATTATAACAATAATTACGGGGGACACGGTGTTTGTAGTCGTACTTGTTTACTTGTCCCCCAAAAAGGGGGGGGGGGGGTTACTAGGGGTACACAACTCTTCTGGGTTTTACCTGCGATATTTTGATAATTTACTAACCCTATTATCCCCTGGGACTGAAAAGGGGGAGAGAGAGGTAAGCATACAACCAGCGGGAGACCTGAGACTTTTGAACTAACCAAAAATTTAACCACAAATAGGGAAGTGATGTCGTCCCGCACAACAATGGGGGTTCCTGCTGGGCGGCTATATCAAATCCCTTTAATTTGTAACTCCTTCAGGAAATTTATCATGCATTCAAATTTTTATTTTTTTTTTCTTTTAAGACTTGGTATTCCCCTTTTTTTCTTTAGTACAGTATTATGGTCAAACAAGTCTGATGAGTTAGCTACCTTACAACACCAACGCTGGGGATTGACTAATTTTTTTTACTTTGTATTTACTTAATCACTCTTTTTTGACCTTTCCTACACTGCTGCTATAATCAACAACATATTTTTTGTTAATTTCGATACACCCTTAACCCCAATTAACGGGTTTGGGTTTTTGGTCAACACTGCGGCCAGAGCCTGATCACTGACTGCTACCCCCCTCACTCAAATTCATTCAAATTTTAAAAAATTTTAAAATTCCCTTTTCCTTACACATTATTCGCACTCTTGAAAGCTATTACACTCTTGTAGGTTGTTCACTGATTCACTCAGTACATGACCCCTAAATTTTCTTGGACAGCCACAAAAAAAAGCTAAAATCCTGGGGCATATTTTGCGTACGCTTTTTTTTTTTGTGTTGGTGGTGTGGGGTACTCGCCTAGTTGTACTCACCTAGGTGAGGGTTGCAGGGGGGCGAGTCCAAGCTCCTGGCCCCCCCCCTTTCACTGGTCGCTAATAAGGTCACTTCCCGAACCGTGAGCTTTTCATACCTCTCTTAAAGCTATGTAGGATCCTGCCTCCCTACTTGTTTCCCAAACTATTTCCCCTTCCCGACTATCTGTGGCTGAAATATTCCCAACACCCTGTATTCATCTGTATTTTTAACTTCCCCTGTCCCCGTTTTGTTCCATCTCTGGAACTCCCTTTTTTGTCCACCTTGTCAATTCCTCTCGATTTTTTTATGTTGTTATCCCCTGTCCCCCCCTTTTTCCCCTGTCCCCCCCAGTTCGTCGGTTGATTTCCCTTAACCTCCCTCGTAGGAATACCTCTTACTTGAGACTAGTCTTGCTGCAAACCTTTGCACTTTCTCTTTTCTTTACGTCTTGGCTAGAGGGGTTCCAAACGGTGCGCATACTCCAATAGGGCCTAACGTACACGGTACAGGATCCGAACGATTCCCTTTTTTAAGATTCGGGGAAAGCTTTTTTGAGGGTTTGTAGGCGCCCCTTGCTGCGCAGTTTTTTTTGGTTGATTGCGCTTCGGGGGAGGCCTGTGTTTTTACCAAACCCCCAAAATCTTTTTCCCTTTGGGGAGGTCTCCCCCCCCTAGACGTATTCCGTCCGGGCTTTTTTGCCCCTTCCCAATTTCATCGCATTGGGGGATTTTAACTCCCGGAGCCAACTGCGAACCAGGGCTGCAGCCTGTCCCGATCCCCTTGAGTTCTGCCCGGTCTTTGATCGAATAATTCTTCTAATCAATCATGTCACGCAAAAAAGGGACACTTTGGGGTCATTCCTTTCCCTCATGTCGTTCACAAATACCAGAAACATCACTGGCCTGGATCCCCCCTGGGGGACCCGAGGTCACAGGTCCCATCTAAACCTCCCCAGTACCATGATCGTGATCTTCCTGACAAGTATTCCCTGATCCATTGTGGCCCTTCCCTGTTATCCTGTTTGGGTCCTCGTTTTTTGCAAAATTTCTTTGGGGAAAAACTGTGTCGGGGCCCCTTCTTTGCAGCCAAAGAAAAGCAACCCCCCCCCCTCTCTCTTTGTCTTACTGCTGTCACCAGTCATAAAACCCCCATTGGTTTGGACACAGGATTTCCCTCCCTGAAACTGTTGGTGCTGATGAGTCTTCCTTTCTAGGTGTTCCACACTCTTTGATAATCTTTCCATGACTTCCCCATACTTAATGTCAGTGACATGGTCGTAGTTTAGTGTTCAGTCTTTACTTTTTTTAAAGATTGGGACTACTTTGCGTTTTTTCCTCCCTGAGGCTTCCCGTTTTTTTAATATATGGAAGGTTCCGTAAGGAGTCAAGAGGTTTCCCTCTTCTTAAAAGCGAGAACCTTTCTGTTTGGGAGAAACGTGAGGTTTCCTGCTTAGAGCTTTGGGCTTCCTCCTTGTAGTTTTGGGGTTTCCCGCTTAGTAGCTTGAGGTTTCCTCCTTAGTAGCTTTGAGGCTTCCTGCTTAGTAGTTTTGGGGGCTTCCTGCTTAGTGTTTTGAGGCTTCTGGTTAGGGTAAGGAATAACTTCCTGCTTACTATGAGAGTTTTCTGCTTGAGTCACTAGAGTGTTCTGCTTAGCGTACCTGAGAGTTCTGCTGGGGGGGACGACATATTTTTCCCCTTTTAAAACTTTCGGTTTTCTTTATTGTTCGTTTTCGGTCCGTTGCGTGGTTTCACTGTAGTTTTTACAAGCACGAAAGCACTGATTAATGTCTATACATTTTTTGGCACCGCAGGTGGTGAAAAGGGCTGTCAGTTACGAGTTCACGGAAAAAACAAGAGAGAGAAAAGAGAGAGAGGAGAGAGAGGGGGGAGAGAGAGGAAAAGAGAGAGAGAGGAAGAGAGAGGAGAGAGAGAAAGCTGTGTTTGCTGTGCATGTAACGACGCTGAATCATGTGCATTAAACAATGATTCACCTTGCATGAGTTAAGACGTTGCATCATGTTTCACGCCCCACGACGCATGCGCACATCTCACGATTCACACTGAAAGCTGAGGACGACGACGGGCAAAAAATGCGGGTCTGACGTATTATCACCTGACTTCAGCCCGGACAACCGAATAATCACGTTTTTAACGTCTGAAGAATAACACGGAAGAGCATTACGAATGAAAAATGCTAATTTTTTTCATTTCCCCGGTGGGCAGCCACAACAACAATAGCTCCGGTACCGATAGGGGTTTTTGCGAGAGGTGTTCCCCTAGAGTGAACTTTGGTTTTTTCCACTTGGGTTGTGATGAAGGGATATTTTTTTGGAAACCCGACGACCCTCACCAGAGGAAGAGGAAAATGTTCCTCAGTCAAGCTCGTGATGATTATATTCCTCAATGACTGCGTTTCCCCTCAGTCTTGCGTTTTCTTTTAATCCTATAATTGTACTCGCTTGTTGTGTTTTTGTTTTAAAATTTGTTGCGTGATTGAGTCTGCTTTTAATTTTGTGTGATTGTATCTCGTTTTTTAATTTTGTGTGATTGTAGTCTCGCTTTTAATTTTGTGTTTTTTTGGGATTGTAGTCTCGCTTTATTTTGCGTGTTTTTTGGTCTCGCTTTTTAATTTTGTTGGTGATTGTGTCTCGCTTTAATTTTTGTTGCGGGATTGTAGTTCGCTTTTTAATTTTGTTGCGTATTGTAGTCTCGTTTTTAAATTTTGTTGGGTGATTGTGGTCCGTTTTTAATTTTTTTTTTTTTTTTTACGATTTGCAATTTTTTATTGTTTCTTATTCTCGCATCATCGTTTTTTTATGTTTCGCCAGAAAGGGGCAAAAATAGACGTGTTTGGGGCAGCCCCACTGAAAAAAGGGAAGGGCGGGATGGCTGCTTTGGGGGTGGTCTGCAATTTTTGTCGTGTTGTCTGCTTGTCGGCGGTCCCCTTAAAAAAAACTCCTAGTGGGAGGTCGGAACCCCTTCAGAACGGCGCCACCTGGGGAGGGAAGGAGGAGGGTTTAAACAAAGGGCGGACGTCTTGAAGTTTGTTTAGGTCGGGGCAAGTGAGAGGCGGCGCCCACGATCACTGCCACTCCCCACTGTGTGGCCCCCACAGGGCTTACTGCCCTCCCCCCCTCCTCCTTTTCTTTTTTCTCTTCTTTTTCGTTTGTTTCTGCGTTTAGAAAAAGTATGAAAATATCGAATCAAGTAAAAACCCAAAAAAGGATTTTGCTAGATAAATTTAGATTTAAAATGACATAGCTAAGTACGGGGTTTTTAAGCAGAGTAATAGTGGTAACAATTTTCCCCGAGTAAGGAATAGAGGCTAAACCCGGGATAGCTTTAAAGAAAGGTGGATAAACATACAAGGGAAAAGGGAAAGGGCGGGAAAAGTTTTGGGAAAGGCTGGACACGTGGTGGGGGGTGGGAAGGGGTTGGGTTTAGGAAGGGTTTTCCTATTTGGGCCAGTGGTCCTGAAGTGTTCTTCCATTCTTATGTTTTGTATGGGACATCGTTTCCTTCTAAAGAAGAAGAAAAAACAATTTCCAACATACTTAATACGCAATTTTTAGACTAAAAAAGTTTAAATTTTATCAAACAAATCTGTCGCAACCAGAAGGGAAATGAGTAGGTGAAAAAAAAAAAACTAACGAGGTGAAGAAAATTTACGGGCAGAAAAACAACAAAAAAACGGAAAATAAATTTTTGTTATTTTAAATTTTTCCCAAATTTCAGTGTCGAATATTTTTCGAGCAGTAAAAGTTTTCTGTACACTCTCCAGATCTGCAATTTTTTCGACTTTAAAAGATGTGTTAGCGCACAATGGGCTTATTCTAGACGCATGTTTTTAAAGGGAATCATCACGGCTTGGCTAACTTGTTTTTGGGGGGTTTTTTTTTTTTCCAGCCTATAATTTTCATTGCAGCCGTGATGATAATCTTATTGTATTCCTTGAACGTAACGTCTTAAAAACATCGAGCCTGACATTACTTTATCTATCTATCAAATGATCTGACTTTGTTTTATGCTATGTCCATCTCTCTCCTTACAATTTTGTATTCTCGACGACTAAATGACATTGTTTATATCTGCTTAGAGGTCTGCTGTGTCCTCGATCAATGCCACTCGTGGATAATCAAGGATCGACTGCGATGTTACAGTGCTATGGTTACTTGCTTTAAATATGACCGAGACGAGAATGAGAAATAGAATCAGGGGGGCGAACACTGTACTTTCATTAATAGTTTGTCACTGTGGGAACCTCATGTTACTGTGTTTACTAGAAGCATCTTACGGTTTCCATTTGTTACAAAGATGAGGATTCATATTTTCACTTCTCTATGTATTTTTATTGTGCGCATTGTGTATACTATTACGTGATGACAGATTTGCTTTTTCTTATAGTGTCCAAAATGATGTGGAATGCCATATTATAATATATATATATATATATATATATATATATATATATATATATATATATATATATATATATATATTTATGTCGAATAGCTAAATTGGTCATTTAGCAAGAACTCATTTAAAATCAAGTGCTTTCTAAAATTTTCTGTTATACGTTTAAAAATATATATTATTTCATTTATGTTAATGTAAAATTTAATATTTTTTTTACCCAAACAACCTTAGGAAACTTACCTAACCTTATTATAACAAGCGCAATTTAATTTAGCTTAATCCAACTAAATATATTTTAGTCAAGTTTACAATAATTTAGTAATAAACACAATGATGTATATTTTTTCGTTAGGTTCAGAATGATATATGTGAAATTATGGCATACACAAATTATCGCTCATCTTATTCGGCAAGAAGAGCTTTGTTATTTAAGCCAAACTCGCAAGTTTTACATATTCGGCACGATATACATTATATATATATATATATATTATTTTTTTTATTAGCACACTGGCCGATTCCCACCAAGGCAGGGTGGCCCAAAAAAGAAAAACTTTCACCATCATTCACTCCATCACTGTCTTGCCAGAAGGTAGCTTTACACTACAGTTTTTAAACTGCAACATTAACACTCCTCCTTCAGAGTGCAGGCACTGTACTTCCCATCTCCAATAACAATACTGCGACTAGCCAGAGGCACCCACACCACCGTATGTCCTCGTATCACGGTAAAGCACCTCTGCTGGGTGCGTGATTCTTGTATGATTTGGTGGTCCTGTGGGTTAGAGCATCATGTGGTTTTCGCTCACCACGAGGCAGGCCAAAACAACATGGGTGGGAATCCTTGGCTAGTCGCAGTGTTGTTATTGATCAATACCAGTCGTTCGTGGGTACAATATTTATATATATATATATATATATATATATATATATATATAATATTATATATATATATATATATATTATATATATATATAGTTAGTCTCAGTGCACTTTTAAAGGTTTTAACAAGGAGTGATATCAGCACTATCGGTCTATTGTTTTTCACTATTGCTTTGCTGACACTTCTGTGAAGTGGTGCTGACAGTAATTCTAAAGCCATATTTCTTCCTTAGTTCCGATATATGACGGGGTTCCGCTTTGCCATTTTGTAAACAACCACAGCTCAACTGGCTGGTGGATGGATGGATGGATGGATGGATGGGTAGTGTACTCACCCGTATGTGGTTGCAGGGGTGATGTCATTGCTCCTATGTGGGGGGGAGGGGGTCAGATGACAGCTGCTACACTGAACATAGGTGACAGCCATCGTAGATTCACTTGTGTAGTCCCACACTACCTACCTGTGATCTGCCCAGGGTAACACAGTGGTTCCGTCTGGATGTTTTTGGCTGCCCTCGAATCTTCAATAGTGGGTGACTTCCTTAATAATAGCTGGGCATTTGAGTGTGGCAGTTCTTCTCTTGGTGTTGACCTCTTCAGGTCCTGCAGTCTTATCCTCTGATCTACACCACACATGATCACGGTGACTTAGCAGGATTGCCCCAGCTGTGTTCGGTGAGAGGCACAGTTCAGCTAAGGGGCACACTAATACAAATGGGATGAGGGTCTAGGCGAGTGCCTAGGGAGGAATTTCGGATGATTAATATATAATCCTTCTGTATGAGGACCTCTCACCAGCAGGGGCGAGCTCTGTCCTTCCTGGACGCATTTTCAACCCTGTTGATGCCGGATTACGTAATGTGTGCACCAGTCCTAGCGGCAGTTGGTTTGTGTGTGTTTGTGTGTGTGTGTGTGTGATTGAGAGAGAGAGAGAGAGAGAGAGAGAGAGAGAGAGAGAGAGAGAGAGAGGAGGGGAGAGAGAGAGAGAGAGAGGGGGGGGGGGAGGGGAGCGAGTCTGGAACACATTCGTACAACATTGTGATACCAATGAGAAAAAGTCAGTTGATCAAATGAAAATACTGGCCCACAAATGGCTCCAACTTCATCCTGTTCCCTACTTGTATGTTTCATAACAATAAAATGCTTTCAAATGAGCTGATGTAGGTAACAGCTCTTAGCATGTCAATAAAGTTAGGAATCCTTAACTTGTAAATAGCTTGTCAATAAAGCTAGTGATACTTAACCTAATCTTGTCAAACCCTGTGTAAAAAAAAAGAGGAGAGGGAGAGAGAGGAGAAAGGAGAGAGAAAAGGAAGAGAAAGGAGAGAGAAAAGTACGTTCACACCTTGAGTATGCTCCACTTTCTTGGTTTGCCTGCCCCCCATCATCTGCGACTGCTTGACAAAGTAGAGAACAGAGCTGATGTAGGTAACGGCTCTTAGCTTGTCAATAAAGTTAGGAATCCTTAACCTGTAAATAGCTTGTCAATAAAGCTAGGGATCCTTAACCTTGTCAAACCCCGAGTAAAAAAAAAATAAAAAAAAGGAGAGAGGAGAGAAGGAGAGAGAGAGAGATGAGAGGAGGAGAGGGAGGGAGAGAGGGAGAGGGAGGTAGAGGGAGAGTGAAAGAGGGAACGAGAGAGAGAGAAGGAGAGCGGGAGAGAGGGAAAGAGAGAGCGGGGAGAGAGGGGGGAGAAGAGGGAGGGAGAGAGAGAGAGAGAGGGAGGGAGGGAGAGGGAGGGGGAGAAGGGAGGGAGGGAGAGAGAGAGAGGGAGAGGGGGAGAGAGAGGGAGAGAGGAGAGGGAGAGAGAGGAGAGAGAGGAGAGAGGGGAGGGAGAGGGGAGAGAGGGAGAGGGGAAGGAGGAGGGAGAGAGAGAGGAGGGAGAGGGGGAGGGAGAGGGGGAGAGAGAGAGGGAGAGGGGGAGGAGAAGAGGGGGGAGAGAGAGAGAGGGAGAGGGAGGAGAGAGAGGAGAGGGAGAAAAGACCTTAATTTACAACAAGAACATATCCCTCACCGGCAGTATTACGAAGCCTACAGATTAGCCTTGGCTTGGCTTTCGTTGTAGAGAGGCTGCTACTGCTAAGTACAAGGCATAGCGAAGTATAAGGACATTTCCCACTACCTATAATAGGAACCTGCACAGGCATCTCTAATGGGAGTGGACACAAAAATAAAGCTAGCATCAGCTAGTGGGGCTCCAAAACCTGGTGGTCCCCGGTAAAGGACAGACAAGGTTATTTGCCTGATGAAATTATTCCACCTCTAAATCGACACGATGGTACCACCTCTACTTGTAGTCAAGAGAAAGTAGACCTCTTTGCCAAACACTTTGCTACCAAAATGCAAGTTCCTGATCCAGCAAGGGACCCTCCTTGGCTAGCTGCAAGAACTGTGTCAAAACTGTCAGTGGTGACAATAAAGCAGGAGGAGGTGCATTTTCTTCTTAAATCGCTTGACCAAAAAATGCTGTGGTCCCAAACAAGCTCAGCGCAAAACTTCTGAGATGTGCAGACCAGTCAGCAGCACCTCAAACTCGCATCTTTCAGCACTGCCTAGTACAGTGTAAATGGCCTTCTCTGTGGAAAGAGACAAATGTAGTCCCTGTTCACAAAAAGAACAGAGCAGAAATCAGCAACCATAGACCAGTGTCACTCCTGTCAATCACTGGCAAGATTCTCGAGACAATAATCTCAAGACGAATGACAGTTTCTTGACTACCACTCACTACTTTGTGACTGTCAACATGGCTTCAGGAAAAGTTACTCTGCTGCTGATCTGTTGCTAAGCCTCTCCACTAAGTGGCACCAGTCACTGGATGAATCCAAAGTCAGCTGTGTGGTAGCACTGGAGATTGCCGGTGCTTTCTACCGAGTATGGCACCAAGGTCTCTTGGCAAAACTGCAAGCACTGGGCATTGCAGGTTCTACACTGTCTCTTCAGTTATTACCTTCAAGGTAGACCTCTAAGTGTAGTTCTCAATGGAACAGAATCAGCAAGACATCCTACTGGGGCAAGTGTTCCACAGGGAAGCGTGCTTGGCCCATTGTTATGTAATGTCTACTTCAATGACCTTCTTTATCTCAACCCAGAATCCCATGCATTTGCAGGCGACTGTTCTCTTGACATTTACTTATCCAAGAGAGGAAATGCCAGCTGCTCTAAGCCACATCAATTACCAGCTAAGAACTATACAAGTCTGAGGAGCCTGAAGAAACGGATGGCAGGTAACATTTGCAACAGAGAAAACACAAATGATGATGGTCTTTAGGCACTATGATGAGAATGCCGGAGCAGTAATATGAATGGGGGAGTGCTGGTACCCGGAGACTAAACTGATATCCTTGGGGTGATATTTAACTCCAAACTGACCATGAACAATCACGTTGTAAATCTTGCATACAAGGCGGCCAAGAAATTTACAGCACTTCGACGTATCTCGCATCTGCTTGACAGTAGGGGTTTTCAAGATTCTGTAAGGGAC
>NW_026508983.1:0-14428 GCF_026875155.1 Cherax quadricarinatus
TATTTTACTTTCTAATGGAAGGTCTGAATGTGATGTGGGCGACAAACTGCCATTTTTTTTAACTGATGCTATTGATATATTGTAAGTTTATTTAGGGTCCTTTGAAATATTAATTTCCCTGTGATAACTAGTGAATGCTTCCCGAGATTCTCTCCTGAAAGCTGATATTTAACTGCTTTAATAGTTCATGCTGCCCCGTGGCCTGGTGGCTAAGGCTCTCGCTTCACTCGGCCATGTCCGGGTTCGATTCCCGGTGAGGGTAGAAACATTGGGCGTGTTTCTTTACACCGGTTGTCTATGTTCACCCATCAGTAAAATGGGTACCTGGGTGTTAGTGGACTGGTGTGGGTCGCATCCTGGGACAAAATTGACACAATTTGAGGGAAATGCTCAGCATAACAAAGGGCTTCCTATATAGTAGTATATCACTGATGTCAACTACAACTGTATACCTTATATACTTGAAATAAATCAAGATATTGTTATTAAAATAGAATATTAAATCTTTCCTAATATTTGAGCCAGTAGAGTGGGCCGGGGGTGTAGCTCAGTGGTAGAGCATTCGACTGCAGATCGAGAGGTCCCTGGTTCAATCCCGGGCGCCCCCTTCTTTTTATTTTTATTCAATACTTTCGTTTTATGTTTTCCAGCGTCAAAAAGGAAGATTTAATATTGATAACGCACGAATATTCCACCAATTTAATATTGATTGTAATTATAATTAAGAAAAAATGCATAAAATTCGTATTGCGATGGCCGGGAATCGAACCCGGGTCAACTGCTTGGAAGGCAGCTATGCTCACCACTATACCACCATCGCCAGGTATTTGTTTCGCAGACAATAACACATCTTGCACCGAGGCTCACAAGTACATCAAAATTTCTAAATTTATTTAGGTACAGGTACACAAAAGCAAAATGATCATAGTGTAAATTACCCAGGATAACCCATATGAGAGCCAGACGGCCATGTAAACATTATTATAGTCATAAGCGCTAAACCCAAAAAATGTCATATTGTCCTGCAAAAACAACACAAAGAACAAAGATCCCATTGGAAATAAGTCAGACTTTTTTTTTTGGGTTATCCTGGGTAGTTTACACCATGACGATGACTGTACTTGTCTGTACCTGGTCTGAAATAAAAGAAGCCAGGTTACTAGGATCCCATGGTAGAAAAAGTGTTATGCTTAGATTCCACTCACATGACAGGAAAAAAGACTTAATTATTGCATCTACTAAAGTAAAGAAAGAGGTATACATAAACGAGTGTCTTACCAAAAAACGTCAGAACCTCCTGTATAGAGTCAGAAAACCTAGCAGCAAATAGGTACCTGGGTGTTAGTCGACTGGTGTGGGTCGCATCCTGGGGGACAAGATTAAGGACCCCAATGGAAATAAGTTAGACAGTCCTCGATGACGCACTGACTTTCTTGGGTTATCCAGGGTGGCTAACCCCCCGGGGTTAAAAATCCGAACGAAATCTTATCTCTTATCTTATCTTAAGCGGGAGAATAACGACACAATACACCAATGCTTCACACGGTTAGTTAGTTTAATATGTTTATTATGCACCACATACCCATCCTGTGGGCGGTAGTCAAAAGATTACAGAGGTACATAATGGGTCCAGGGACTGGGCCTCAAAGTTTTGATAACTGAGCAAGTTACAGAGGTAATGAATTCACAATTTACAAAGGTAATGAACTCACAATTTACAAAGGTAATGAACTCCATGTAGGTCTAGTCACAATCATGACAAGTTACAAAGGTATTTACAGATTACAGGGGTACACAATGGGTCCAGGGACCGGGCTCCAAAGTTTTGATGGCTGAACTAGGTACAAGGTAATGAACTTCACACGGGATGGGAAAATTCTTGTTAGGAAAACAAATGTAGGTCAACTGTACACAATCACGAACGAGAATGATCTATCACGATTTCTCAGGGATACTAATCTTACAGAGAATAACTAAACAATGTCCAACCTAAAAGCCTACGTAGTGTAGTGTATGTTTTGCTCCATTATTGTTCAAATTTCATTGTACAATCTCTTAGTAATTAAATAATCAACTACCTCATTTTGTGATTTTACTAGTAAGCATAAGTCACCTTATGTAATTTTCTTATTTACTATTGTTTGCTTAAACATTAGCTGAATTGATACTTTCTCTGTCCATATTACTACCTCATTATTTTTAAATACTATCAATTGATATTACTTACTAAAATTAATAATTATCATTTTACTATAATTTCAATTACTCTTAACATTTTTGACATTATAATAACCATTACTTGTCTAATTACCTTTACCTGTTTTAATACCACATTTACTATCTTAGAGTACTCTTAATTACCTTGTACTGCCATATAACCTCTAGTATAACTACCAGTGCAATATGAATGAAATAAACATTACTTTTTCACTTTTTTTGTAATCATTATTACTACTAAAATTTTATTAAACACCATATTGTACTACCAGTCAATTTTAATTTGTACATTAAACATTATTTTATACTTCCCATAACATTTTTGTTGCCAAATTTTCAAGTTTGTATATTCAACTCCAAACTTTATATATCCTTTGTACCTGTCTACCATCTTACTATCATATTATAACCAAGACATTACCATTATTCATTGTTCTTACCTGTCCATTTAATTTTGTTTACCACTACTTGTTTTTTTTAGTCACTTTTTATTGTGTGTGCAATTAGTGTATATTCCAATTACTTTTTTGCAAGTACCAAAACTATCTTTTGCTAGCTAGTACCAACTACCTCATTTTTTTTTTTACTTTTTATTGTGCAATAAACTGCTCAACTTATTTAATATTACAAATCAGATCTTACTCCTAAACCAATATTATTTCATAGTGACTATCTGTCCATTTAACTTGTTTACCATTACTTAATTGTAGTCCCTTATATATATTTTTTTGTCCTTTATTTTAGCTCTATATAACTACCTTAGATCATATATTCGCAATTGTTAAACTAATCAAGGTGCTATTCTCAGGTGCTAAAGTTAATAAGTTCACTATTTTGCCATTATACTCCAAAGCTCATTTATTTGATTACCACTTTATTGTTCACCACAACTTATATTAGTCCCTTTTATATTATAATTTTATATTATAATTCTAACTTTAAAGAATTACCTTTAAAGTACTACCTACTATCATATTCCCAAGCTCCATTATTTGATCATCACTTTATTTGTTCACCACAAATTATTTTAGTCCCTTTTATATTGTCTCCTTTATTTTAGCTTTAAAAAACTACCTTAGCTCATTATTTTACATTGTTAAATAATTCAGGTGCTATTTTTTTAGCTTTAGAATATTTACTTTATTTTTTACTTAATTCTAACTATAGATTCACTACAAATCTTATGATTACAAGCATTGATCCTGATACCAACCTCTTATTTAATGACTTAAATGATTCAAACAGTTACTGTAATTACTACACAGCAGAACAATCAAAGGCACTTCTCAGAGCCAACAACAACATAACTATCTTTAACTACAATATCAGATCTTTAAGCAAGCATTATGATGACCTCCTAGCATTACTAAATTCCTTACATGCCAATATGTCCATCATTACACTAACTGAAACCTGGCTAAAGCCTGATACTACAGATGTCTATGCCATTCCTGGTTACACAGCCATACACAACTGTAGGCCAGACCAACAAGGGGGTGGCACAGCTATATACTACTCAGACCAACTAGAATGTATCACTAATACTTGCACAAGGGATGAACATAGGGAGTATATAATAGCTAAATTCAAATCCAAATACCTACAAAAACCTCTCACAGTGATAAACATCTACAGAATTCCACAATCAAACATTAGCCAATTTAGTCAAAACCTAGGAAGTATGATAACTGATGCACGCATGAACAAAGATCACTTACTACTCTCAGGTGACTTCAATATAAATCTCCTGCAAGACCAGGACCCCACACGTTACTGAATTCACAAAACACAATGAGTAACTGCATGTTGCTTACCAACAGTAACAAAACCTACAAGAGTTACAGAGACTAGTGTTTCCCTACTTGACCACATCTGGACCAACACCATATCCCCTTTAAAATCAGGCATAATTACAGATAATACCACAGACCACTACCCTACTTTCCTCATAACAACTCTTGGTAAAATACCCCAAGAACACTACTAAAGTCACCTTCAGACTTCACAATGAGGCAGCCATTAATAACTTCACAACAGCAGTAACAAACATTGACTGGCACACTGAGCTAGAAATCTATACAGATATTGACGAATGTTTTTAATAATTTTCTAAAAAAGACCCAATACCTTTATAACAAGCACTGCCCTAAAAAAACTAAACAGATGACAGCTAAGAGACATGAACAGTCCTGGCTAACACCCAGCATTCTCAAATCCATAAATACAAAACACCGATATGAAAAACAGTACAGAATGGGTCACATAACCAGAGACCAAACAAAACGTTACTCGTCAATCCTAACCAGCCTGATAAGAAGGGCAAAAAAATTGTATTATGAGAACAGATTATCCAACTACGAGGTGATATAAAAAAGACCTGGAAGACCCTATCAGAAATTCTGGGAACAAAAAAGATATCACGACATAGCGAAATAAAATTAGCAAAATCAGATGAACCCCAACTCCCACCAACAGAAACAGCAAACAGACTCAATGATTTCTTCTCCACTATAGGTCAAAACCTTGCCAATAATATCCCAAGCTCAGATACCCCACCAAAATGACTACCTCACTGGCAACTACCCGAACACACTGTTCCTAGCTCCGACTAATCCATACGAAGTCTCCCTTATTATCAACGCACTAAAAAACAAGGCAGGAGACTTAAATACCTTACCACCCTTTATACAGAAAAAAGCGGTCACAAGTACTATCAAACCCAAACATTGCAACACTCTTTATACAAATCCATTGAACCCCCCACCCCCACAGATTCAAAAAAGCCAAAAGGGTCAACCCCGAAACCATAAAGGAGGAAACCAAAACCCGAGTTGAATAACCCCAAGGCCAAAATCCAATTTACAACCCCCCTTTTAAAAAAACTTTGAAAAAATTTCTTCATAAACGAATCTACTCCCTACCCTCATCTCCCCCTAACATTTCAAAACCCCTTCCCAAAAAGGGTTTTAAGGTCCCAATAAAAAAAACTAATGATGCTATTATACACATGCAGAACCCTATTTTACCTGCCAAAGAGAAAAAAGAAGTCCCACTGGGGATCTTCTTGACTTAAAGAAAAAACTTTTGATACAGTTACAATGACTTGCTCCAAGAAAATAGGGCACACTATGGTATAAAGGGCACTCCCCAACTAAACCCAAAATTTATCCCCCCAGCAACGGAAGCCAAAATGTTTTGTCCAAATGGGGCCCCATTCCCCACAACCCCAAAACAATTGGATCCCCAGGGGAAGCCCTTTGGGCCCCTTTCTTTTTTCCTATCCTTTAAATTTACCTACCAAATGCTTTGCAATTACCAAAACCCAAAACTATTTGCCGAATTTCACCACATACGCCTTCTCTCCCCAGCCCAGTCCTTTCAGCCAATACTGTAAACACCCCAATTAAAAGAAAATATCTACCTGGATGAAAGGACCCAACAAAAATTACACTAAACTTGAAAAAAACCTTTCTTTAAACCCCTTTTGGAAAAAGAGCTACAGAAAGTTCCCCCTTAACATTAAAAAATAAACGGGCCCCCTATCACAAAGCAAAAATGGGAAAAAATTTTTAGGGGAATTTCCCCAAATCCCATAATAGACCCCAATTTTTATTTCACAAAATCAACAAATTTCAAAAAAAAATTTTAAAGAGAGGGATACTTTGAAGATACGGGAAATATGGTTTTTCACATTTAGCCCTCCTGGGGCCCCTTTTTCCCCTCTTTTTTACCCCTATCTCACCAAGGAAATTTTGCATTGGGCTCAAAAACAATTAACCACCCCAACCACTAAATACCAAAAAAAGGGTGCAGTTTGAAGATAACAAATTCTCCTACCCCGGCAGCACACTCCACCAAAAAATCCAAACACCAACCTACCACCATACAAAACATCCCTACTTAAATTATTGACTTATTACAAAACATAGAACAACCCCCAAATCTGAATTTTAAAACCCCCCCTCAAACATCTCCCCCGCCAAACCCCAAAAGGGAAAACATGAAAAATAAAACAAGGCACAGAAACACAAAAAGATGTTTCCCCGTGTCCATCTCAGCTATGGCCCAAAACCCCAATGCAATAAAAGGCCCTAAAATCTGAATTTTCCTTTAAACCCGTAAAAATAAAAGAAAACCTACCTTTTTATAAATTCCCAAATCCCTTCTCAAATTCATTTTCTCACCCCAAAAACCCAAAAAAATACCGAATAAAATGAACCCAAAAAAAATTGTATATCCTAAATGTTTCCCACAATTATATCACACAAAAGTTAAAAACCCAACTTTTTTATTTCTTTTTAAAAAACACTACCTAATTTTTAAAATTTTGCCCGGTAAACCCCCCCCCCGGGCCATTTCCAATGTGGCCCGGGCCCCTTTGGGTCCCCTTAAAGGGGGTGTCGAGACCAAAATCTCCCCTGGGAGGGGGGCACAAGTTTCCTCCTCATCTTCCGGGGCCCAATGCCCCCCGGCCTAGCCACAAGCTAGGCCTCTCTGGCCCCGCCATCCCCCCCCCCAAGGGGGCAAATGGGGTGACAGTCTGGAAAAGCTAAAGGCTCGGGCTCAGGGGCCTCCCTACCCTAAAGGGTTAGGCTTTGGGGTCGATCAAAATATAAAACTAACCCAACAAAAACCCATTTCTTTGAAAGAACAACAATTTTCTCAACCATTTGGGCCTTCTTTGTAAACTCATTTGATTTTTTTAGAAATCGTTTAAAAATAATGTCTTTTTCACTGATTTCATCATTGCTTGTTTTTTCTAAGTTAAAATTTTTGGGCCCGCCCGTAAGCTATGCATAAAAGTGGGTTTGGGGATGCTGCCTTAAAACCGTATTTTTTTACCTCTGTTTGTATGGGTAAAAAAAATTTTTTAAAAAAATAAATTAAAAAAATAAAATAGTTTTCTAAATTTTTCGCCCACCCAGTACTTATCTACACCTGGAGGGTGTTCCGGGGGGGGGGAAACCCCCCCCCCAAAAGGGCCTGTTTTAAAGGCAAAAGGGCCCTTTTATGGCTCAGGGGCCCGACACCCCTTGGGTTTCTGCTGGGTGCATCCAAACCCACGTTGGAACCACACCCGGCTGCCCGGTTTCTTTACTTTAGGGGCCTGTCCCCGTGCCTTCTTTACAGCCAGGGGTCCCATTAAAATGCAGGAGGCAGTTAAAAATCTTGGGCCCCTGAACCCCCTTTTTTTCTCTTTGCAGCCCCATGGGCCCCTCCTTCTCACTGAGGGGGTGTCGCCCTAAACCCATTTTTTTTTTTTTTTTTTCCTTTTTAATTTCCCCCCCAAACCCCCCCCCCAAATTGGGGGGGGGGGGGGGGGGGGAAAAGGGGGGGGGGGGGGGGGGGGGGGGGGGGGGGGGGCCTGGAAAAAAGGTAGGGTTTTAATAATTTTTTACCCGGTTTGTTCCTAAAAATTTCAACCCCAGTAAAAATGGGTTTCTGGTTTTTTATCCCACTGTGTGGGGTCCCCCCAAGGGAAAAATTGGGCCCAAATTTCCAAAACCCCGATTTCCCCTCATAACAAGGGGTGCTTTCCATTGGGGAAGGACCAATTTTTGGAAAGTTTAAAAGGGGGTTTTATAACCTTGTTCCATGTTACTGTAAAATTAAAGATTTTTTGCTTTTTAAAAAATTTTTTCAATTTATTAGGTACCTTTTTGGGGTTTTTTCCTGAACTTTTTCTGCTGTGAAAAAGCTTTGTCATGTGTAGGCCCTCCGGTTCCCCCCTCCTTTATTACTGACAATAAAAAGTGTGTAGAAGCCTGACCAAACCTAAATTTGGGGACTACCAAATTGTTTGCCTCCCCTGGGAACCATACCCTGGTTTCCCCGTTTTTGAAAAAATTGGCACCAAGATATTCTGGACACTGAACAATTTTATTAACGTGATTTAACGTGTTTGAATTCAGTTTTTTTTTTTACTCTGTCTTCAACATTCATTTATATCCGGGTGTTGTAATTCATCCTGGAGTACATGTTGTCTTGGACCCAGGTCCAAGACCAGTGTGGAAAATGGCATTTATCTGTATGTAACTCATTATGTAATAACAGTAAATAACAAAGATAATTATTATTTATCAATGTTACATAGACAAGTAGGAATTTGGGAACCAGGTCACAAAAATGTCCCCTTCGTTTCCTACCACTGTCATATCCACAAGTTGCTCTGGACCTATTATTACCAATGAAATATGTATAACCAGGAATAGTGGCAAATATAAAAATTTTGTGGACTGTATATTAAAAATAATAAATGGTTTTTATATATATATATACACACAATTACATAAAAGAAGGAAAATATTCTTAATATCACTCACCAATTTGACTGGATATTAAGTTGTATCATACTCAGAAAAACCTCACAAACTAATTTATGAAAAACACTGGCCAGAATTACACAAAACTAGAGAGCTTATCTGAGGTTCCTGGAGCTGTCTTGTCAGTCGTCTGTATATCTCAAGTTATGCAGGAATGCATGTCCCCAAAAATTTCGCCTCCTATTGAGAGGTGTCAGCTCAATTTTAACCTCTAGAGCACGAAAATTCCTTCCCATTACACTAACGTCGTTATCCAATTCAAAACCAAGATGGCGAGTCTCGTCTGCGCAGACGCAGGCTTTCCGTTTTCTATGACATAAAAAATTATTAAATACAGTATGGCCATCTATTTACATTTTAAATACTGAATTTCTGGAAAATATATATATAGTATTTTCCACACCCAGGGCCAGGACCCAGGTCCAGGACCAGGTCCCGGGACCCGGTCCAGGGACCCCGGTTCGGACTTAGGTCCAGGACCCAAAGGGCTAGGACCTAGGTCCAGGACCCAGGTCTAGGACTAGGTCCAGGACCCAGGTCTAGGGGCTAGGTCCAGAACCCAGGTCTAGGACCTAGGTCCCGGACCCAGGTCTAGGACCTAGGTTCCAGGGATAAATCTCACTATTTTGTCTGGGTGATTTGTAGTCGATCAGTTGTTTTCGTTAAGGCAGGAGTACCATGAAAAGAAGATTAATTTTATTGCATTGTATAAGACCTCAACCAAGGGTCTGTCAGCCTCATTTTAGTTCCTTGATAATGTGAGAAATCACGAGAGAGGTTGAACTTCGCTATTCTTTTCACAGTGTTTGTTCTGTAAATTGTGTGTGGTATATATACATATATATATATATATATAATATATATATATATATATAAAAATATAAAATATATATATATATATATATATATATTAGCAGAATATAGTTAAAAAATAAGTTAATCTTGGAGAGGTTAGTCGGAAAGGTTTCTTAGTTTTTATCCAAAAATAAAAATCATATTATTTTTAAATTTGAAAAAAATTAGCTCTCAATCTGTATTTTTTTTTTAATTAAATTTTTAAGGGAGTTTGGCGTATTCAGCTTATAAGTGTACCAGGAGAATGACATCACATTCATCACGCAGAACAGCGAATGTGTATTTCGCGGTTTATAAGACGCGGGCTTATATTATTATTATATTATTATTATTATAATCATGGGGTAAAGCGCTAAATCCCTAGGATTATACAGGGGGTGGGGAATAGAGGTATTTCAGGGTCAATTCAGGAATGGGATACAGTCAATTCCTGATCAGAGCCTCCCAAACGTCCAGGAACCCTCTTGAGGGGACGCGGCTGTAAGACTTGTTTTAGTTTCAACGGGTCTGCATCAGAGTAACTGGGGAGCTACAGCCAACTCAAAACCCCTGACTTATTTCTCCGTCACTGACCCTTTAGTTTATAAGACGCAGGTGTGTTTGAAGACATTTATGGAACAAAAATGCGTTAATAAGCAGCGAAATAGGTACATAAATTTCGCAATAAAAACACAAGGAAAGCACACGAAATAACCGCACATTGAAACTTGTAAGTCGTTCTGTCCAACTGGGAAACCCTTAATTAATGGTCAAGTCGGACTGAACGTAGGGCATAAGTTAATTTTTCTATGTTCGGGTTATCTGTGTTTTTTGTTCCAGAAACGGTATTGTATTGTGTCTGGAAAAAATTAATTGGACAATCATGGCTCAACCAACCTGACCCGACTCACAGGTCACCTACACTGACCTCACCTTCCCCTCACAACATATCCTTCAACTTCTATGACTAATTTTCCTCCATTATACCTTGGAACTCTTATTTTTATGCGAGGATTGGGTTCCTGGAGCACTGGAAATCCCCAAGAAAAGGAAATATAATTTTGCAGTTATTTGGTTGCATCAATATTGCTCTAATCCATTTTAGTATCGATTTTCGAAAAAGAAGGACACATTTTGAATGGAATCCTATGCTTATTTTCAAAAGGCAACACGAAAAGAAGCAAAAAATCAAACCATTAATGAAAAGGCCTTCCGTAAAAAAGCGATGTATAATCGAATCAGGGTTTTACGAAAGCACGTAAATTCTGTGGTTTGTATACGTCGATGTTTTGATGTTTCCCGTACTTAAAAAATGTTTCTCGCATGTGAAACCTCGTAATGACTTTTTTCCACCAGTTGGCTGACAACCCAGAACATTAAGAGGCGCCTGAGGTTTCCCTGTCTCCTAATATCATGTTTAAATTTTTCCCTTTTTAATCTTTCCTGTCCATAATTACTATCGCAGTTGCTTTGTCTGCTTAGCTTTGCGAAAGCAGACAAACGAAATGCGGTAATATTATGGACAAGGTAAATTACAGGAGAAAAATAAGATTTTAAAAAACAGGGGCAAGGGAGAAAAGAAAATATAAGAGGGGAATAAAAAAGGTTAGGTTAGTCAGGAAACAGGACAAGTGTTTTCCTGACCGGTGAGTCTTAGATGACCTGCAGCGGAGCTTTTGGTCATTGACCGGGGCCTTGAGTTGGTTTTACCCCCCACCCCTTTAAAAATTAAGGTTATAATTAAAACCATTTATTTTATTGAGAGAAAAGAGGAGAGGACCCTTAAGGGAAGGGAGGTTTGGAAGAGAATAGAAGGGGATAGAAAAAAAGAAGAGAAAAAAGGGAAAAATTTTGGGACCCCCGGGTGGCAGCAGCATCGTACGGGATTTTTATGGGGATCATGTCTTCTTACGGGCTCTTCACGCATTTACTTTGTTTTTCGAATAGATGCAAAATTGAGGTCAAGTGGTGAAGCATTAAAATGCTCGACTTTCTTAAAACTTTTTGTGGAAAGGCTTTCCAAGGGGGGGCCCTTGATGCGGTGAAGGGCTTTTGTTTGGGGAAAATTTAAAAAGAGCGTGAAACCCCTGATTCCTCAAGATTTTCCCAGCAGAGGTATGGAAGACCAAGGACAAAGTATACAGGGGTGGGGGTGTTATTTCTGGATTTAGGAGTGGTTTTACTAGCAAAGGAGTCACGAAATAAACCCGATCTCAGAAATTTACTATATACAAGAGAGGTGTGTATTTCTGGGTGTAATACCCAGAATTAACTTTTTAAACCTCTTTAGAAAGAAGGTATTCTGAAGGTAAGAACAGGGAAAATGCAGTCTTAATTAACCCCCTCGTGTAAACGAGCCTTTTAAACAAAAACCCTTGGAAATTTGCAGTTAACATTAATAAGCCCCCTGTTTTTCTTCCCACTTAATCAGTTTCAAGTTTATTACCCACATTTCTATGTCCCCGACCCTTTTCAACTCAAAAAGCAGGGGGAAGTATTTATTACCTACTTATAATATATAATATATATAATTTTTATATATAATAAATTTATATTATATAATATAAAAACATTATTAAAAGAGTAACTGTACTGGTGACACCAACTAGACTGCGTTTCAAAAAAAAACCACAAACAAAGCCAAAAAAAATATTTATTTTAAAATTTAAAAATTTAATGCAATGGTAAAATTTTTTAATTAAAAAATTAACTTGTTAAAAGTAGTGAAGCAGAGTGTTAAAAAAGGTGGTGGGGGTGTTAAGTAAGGTGGTGGCAGTGTTAAGTAAAGGGGGGCAGTGTTAAAATTAAGGGGGGCATTGGGTTTAAATTTAAAGGGGGGGGGAGTGTTTAAATAAAAGGGGGTGGAGGGTTAAATATGGGGTGGGGAGGGTTTAAATAAGGTTTGGTTGGGAGTGGGTTTAAATAAGGTGGGGGCAGTGTTAATAAAGGGGGTTGGCAGTGTTTTTAAATAAGGTGGGGGGCAAATGTTAATAAGGTGGTGGCTGTTTTAAGTAAGGTGGGGGGAGTGTTTTAAATAAGGTGGTGGCAGTGTTAATTTAAAATGGTGGCCCGTGTTAATAAGGTGGGGGGGCCCGTGTTAAGTAAAGGGGGTGGCAGGGGTTTTTTTAAAGGGGGTGGCAGTGTTAAGTAAAAGGGGGTGGCAGTGTTAAGTAAGGTTGGGGGCAGTGGGTTTAAATAAGGTGGTTGGGAGTGTTTTAAATAAGGTGGGCAGTGTTTAAATAAGGGGTGGCCGGTTTTTAATAAAAGGGGGTGGCAGTTTAAAATTTAAGGGGGTGGGAGTGTTTAAAAAAAAGGTTGGGGGCAGTGTTAATAAAAGGGGGTTTTCAGTGTTAAGTAAGGTGGGGGCAGTGTTAAAATAAGGGGGGGTGGCAGGGTTTTAAATAAAGGGGGTGGGGTGTATTAAATAATGGGGGCAGTTTTTAAATAAGGTGGGTGGCCCGTGTTTAAATTTAAAGGGGGGTGGCATGTTAAGTAAGGTGGGGGCAGTGTTAAAATAAGGGGGGCAGTGTTAAGTAAGGTGGGCAGTGTTAAGTAAGGGGTGGCGTGTTAAGTAAGGTGGTGGGGAAATGTTAAGGGAAGGTGGTGGCAGGGTTTAAAATAAGGGGGGGGCAGTGAAAAAAAAAGGGGGGGCAGGAAGTTGTTTAATTTAAACTTTCACTCAGGGGGGTGCGCACCCCTTTGGCTGTCACTCAGGGGGGTGCTGCACCCATATGGCTGTCACTCCCCCGGGGGGGGTTTCTGCACCTTATGGCAGTCACTCAGGGGGGTGCTGCACCTATAAGGCTGTCACTCAGGGGGATCTGCACCTATATGGCTGTCCCCTCAGGGATGCTGCACCTATACGGCTGTCCATCAGGGGGATGCGCACCTATTTGGCTGTCATCAGGGGATGCTGCACCTAACGGCTGCACCAGGGGGATGCTGCACCTATTACGGCTGTCACTCAGGGGGATGCTGCACCTATACGGCTGTCACTCAGGGGGGTGCTGCACCTAAAACGGCGTCATCAGGGGGATGCGCACCTATACGGCTGTCACCTCAGGGGGATGCTGCACCTATACGGCTGTCACTCAGGGGATGCTGCACCTATACGGCTGTCACCAGGGGGATGCTGCACCTATAGGCTGTCACTCAGGGGGATGCTGCACCTATACGGGTGTCACTCAGGGGGAGCTGCACCTAAAACGGCGTCACTCAGGGGATGCTGGCACCTATACGGTGTCACTCAGGGGGATGCTGCACCTATACGGCTGTCACTCAGGGGGATGCTGCTCCTATACGGCTGTCACCAGGGGGGGTGCTGCACCTATACGGCTGTCATCAGGGGGAATGCTGCACCTATACGGCTGTCACTCAGGGGGATGCTGCACCAATATGGCGTCACTCAGGGGGATCTGCACCTATACGGCTGTCACTCAGGGGGAGCTGCACCTATATGGCTGTCACTCAGGGGGTGCTGCACCTATACGGCTGTCACTCAGGGGGATGCTGCACCATACGGCGTCACTCAGGGGGATGCTGCACCTATATGGCTGTCACTCAGGGGATGCTGCACCTATATGGCTGTCACTCAGGGGGATGCTGCACCTATACGGCTGTCACTCAGGGGGATGCTGCACCCTATACGGCTGTCACTCAGGGGGATGCGCAAACCCATACGGCTGTCCCCCTCAGGGGGGTGCTGCACCAAAATGGCTGTCACTCAGGGGGATGGGTGCACCTATCGGCTGTCACTCAGGGGGATGCTGCACCTATATGGCTGACACTCAGGGGGATGCTGCACATATACGGCTGTCACTCAGGGGATGCTGCACCCATACGGCTGTCACTCAGGGGATGCTGCACCAATATGGCTGTCACTCAGGGGGATGCTGCACCTATACGGCTTGTCACTCAGGGGGATGCTGCACCTAATATGGCTGTCACTCAGGGGGGTGCTGCACCCCTTTTGGCTGTCCTCAGGGGGAGCGCACCCATATGGCTGTCCTAGGGGGAAGCCACCTATACGGCGTCTCCCGGGGGGGAAAAATTTG
>NW_026508985.1:0-10000 GCF_026875155.1 Cherax quadricarinatus
GTTTACATTTAGCGTCAGGCCGTCCGTTATATGTCGTGTCACCAGTGTTGACGTTTAGTGGGCTTAGGCCTGGCTTCAGTCTGCAAGATGTCTGGCTCTCTTACTTGGCACCAACTATTCCTAGAGACAAGAAGTGTACTGTCTCAAGCTGCCGGGGCATTCCTGGCTCCTTGGCCACTTAAACATACTGCCTGTGTGCCCAGAACCCAATAAAGCACACTCATTGCCGGCGAAGAGTGCCATTTACCACTACCAAATCTACACATAAATTCTCTTATTATACTGACGGGTAGACTTCAATGTCATCTAAAGGGGTAGACTTTAGAGTGATCTGGGTGGCAGACTTCAGTGTGACCTGAGGGGGTAGACTTCAGTGTGATCTGAGAGGGTAGACAAGACACCAGTGTGATCTGAGTGGAAGACTTCAGAATGATTTGAGTGATAGACTTCAGTGTGATCTGAGGGGGTAGACTACAGTGTGATCTGAGAGGGTAGATTTCAATGTGATCTGACGGGGTAGATTTCAGGGTGATCTGATTGGGTAAACTTCAGTGTGATCTGAGTGGTAGACTTCAGTGTGATCTGATAGAGTAGACTTTAGTGCGATCTCAGGGGACAGATTTCAGAGTGATCTGAGTAGTAGACTTCAGCGTGCTCTGAAGGTTAGACTTCATTATGATTTGATAGGTAGACTTCAGTATGATTTGAGTGGTAGATTTCAGTGTGATCTGAGTGGTAGACTTCAGTGTGATCAGAGAGCGTAGACTTCATTTTGATCTGAGGGGTTAGACTTCAGGGTGATTTGAGGGGGTAGACTTCAGTATTATCTAAGGTGTATACTTCAGTGTGAACTGAGGGTTAATCTTCAGTGTGATCTGGGTGGTAGACTTCAGTGTAGTTTGAGGCGGTAGATTTCAATGTCCTCTGAGTGGTAGACTTCAGTGTGATATGATGGGGTAGACTTCAGTGTGATCTCAGGGGACAGACTTCAGAGTGATTTGAGTAGTAGACTTCAGTGTGATCTGAAGGTTAGACTTCAGTATGATTTGATAGGTAGACTTCAGTATGAACTGAGTAGTAGATTTCAGTGTGATCTGAGTGGTAGACTTCGATGTGATCTGAAGGGTTAGACTTCAGAGTGATATGAGACGGGTAGACTTCAGTGTGCTCTGAGTAGTAGACTTCAGTGTGATCTGAGAGGACAGACTTAGAGAGATCTGAGTAGTAGACTTCAGTGTGATCTGAGAGGACAGACTTCAGTGTGATCTGAGATGTAGACCTCAGAGTGATCTGAGTGGTAGGCTTCAGTGTGATCTGAAGGGTTAGAACTTTAGAGACTTCGGTGTGCTCTGAGTGGTAGACTTCATTGTGATCTGAGATGTAGATCTCAGAGTGATCTGAGTGGTAGACTTCAGTGTGATCTGAGGGGGTAGACTTCAGTATGATCTGAGGGGGTAGATTCAGTGTGATCTGAGGAGGCAGACTTCACTGTGATCAGAATGGTAGACTTCACAGTTTTATGTGTGGTAGACTTCATTGTGATCTGTGGGTAGATTTCAGAGTGATCTGAGTGGTAGACTTCAGTGTTATTTGAGAGGCAGACTTCAGTTTGATCAGAGTGGAAGATTTCAGTGTATTCTGAGGAGGCAGACATCTGTGTGATCTGAATGGTAGATTTAAGTGTGATCTAAAGGGCAGACTTCAGTGTGATCGGAGTTGTAGACTTCAGTAGGTTGATCAGTGTGATCTGAGAGGCTAGACTTCAATGTGATCTGATTGGGGTAGACTTCAGATGATCTGATGAGGTAGACTTCAGTGTGATCTGAAGTGGTACACTCATTGTGATCTGAGTGGTAGATTTCACATTGATCTGATTGATAAACTTCAGTGTCATTTGGAGTGGTAGAGTTCACTCTGATCGAGGAATGGAATTCAGTGTGATCTGAGTGGTAGACTTCATAGTGATCTGAAGGGGTAGACTTCATTATCTTTGTGTAAAATTCAGAGCGATCTGAGGTAGACTTCAGTGTGATTTGAGTGGGGTAGACGTGAGGTGTATCGACCAGCGCTTGTGCTCGCGAAAGAAATTTTTGGATGAAGAGGTGGCAACGAGGAAGACTCCATACGCAGATTCAAGACCAGGTATGGAAAGAGTTACATTAAGCTTGGAATGTGAGCGAGTGAACCCAGTTACGCCAGGGGCGAGAAACGACCTCCTCAACTACAAATAGTTGAGTACACGACACACTTTAATAGTCAATACCCATTACAAAACCACGACCTCCACTAGTACCACAACTTACACAACTACCATAACCACTACTAAACTACTGCAAAGTTCTCCTCCAAGTGGTTCTACGATGAGGTGAAATCTCGTAAAATCTCCAAAATACGCGCTTAATTCATGAAAATTGTGTACCTGCTTCCCAGTGTGCCTGTCGACCCTCCTATGTTTACTGGGCGCCCCAGGCAGGTGAAAATTGGGCCGTTTGCGGTGTGCGTGGCTGGCCGATGCTTGTGGAACACGCATTCCATTTTCTTCCTTCATATCTCCCTGCTTGGTTCACCAGCTGAGAAATTATTAGAGGGTTAAATGTCATACACTTTTTTTTTTCTGTGGACCAGTCACCATCTAGATCTTAAATTAGATGAGAAATGTGGATAGGGGAAGTGGGATGGTACATAGTCATGTCAAGGATTGAAAAAGAGAGAATACGTGGAGAAAATAAGATAACAGGGGACCAGTAAGGCTGCGGAAAGCTCTAGTTAGCGAGTCATCATGTTACTAAGACCAGCGTCAGGAAACATTGTCTACCTGGAGTCTACCTACCTACCTGGAGGGCATTCCGGGAGCAACGCCCACACTGCCCGGTCCATAACCAGGCCTCCCGGTGGATCAGGGCCTGACCAACTAGGGCTGTTACTACTGGCCGCACGCAATCCAGCATACGAACCTCAGCCCGGCTGATCCTGCACTGACTTAAGGTATCTGTCCAGCCTCCCTCTTGAAGACAACCAGGGGTCTACTGGTAGTTTCCATTATGGCTGGTGGAGGCTGTTGAACAGTCTTAGGCCCCAGACACTTATTGTGTTTTCTCTTAGTGTTTAATGGCGCTCCTACTTTTCACTGGGGTATATTGCATCGCCTGCCAAGTCTTTTGCTTTCGTAGGGAGTGACTTCTGTGTGCATATTAAGGACAGTCAACCAGGATTTTCCAGTTGCAGATTATGATGTTTCTCTCGCCTACGCTCCAGTGAGTACAAGTCAAGTGCTTCCAGGCGTTCCCAGTAGTTAAGGTGTTTGATGGATCTTATATTTGCAGTAAAGGTTCTCTGTACATTCTCTAGATCTGCTACATATAACATTGCACAAACAGATGCTCTTCAAGTGACATGACCCATCGCTCGCCAGCAGCATGCGACTCATCTGGTCATTCAATGTGGCTCACTGAAGCAATATCCAGAAGAGGAACTAAACCTGGAGGTTGTCCCACAAGCAGCGCTGAGCCATACCGTAGCCACACATCGTACCCAACTAGTGAATACGTAAACTATAATTACAACTTATAACTCCTGGAAAGGCCACAGACCATCAAAAAAAATTGATTGGACAAGTTTCAAAAATAAATTTAAACAAGCTCCAAAAAATGGATTAGATAAGCTTCATAATAGGTTACAACAAATGCACAAATTACACTTGACAAAATCAAACGCTGACGTAGAGACAAATCTAAACAATAACTGCACAGCGAATGGCACAGCCTTATAATTACCTCTTGCTACTGTGAGACGGTCGCTAAAATGTTTCCAGTATAGGTTAGTAAGCAGATGATTCTTAGTTGATCCACTCCAGTACATGGCATCAGTTACTGAATGAATATCACCTCTTTGTGGTATTCAATCACGGGTTAAACCTCTCCACTACTTGCAACCAGTCACTGGATGGCATCTCGCCAATATGAAACCAGATGCTGCGTAAATCTAAGATCAAGTGTCTTGTACCAGATATTAATGGCACCTTTGACGGGTGTGGCAGTACTGTCTTCCAGCAAACCAATAAGGTTCAGGAACCTCACGCTGTATATTGCTTCTGAAGGATTTATACCTTCAGAATCATGCTCTCTTAGTAGTTGTTTTTAAAAGGCAAGTTGACGACGTAGGAGAGGGGTGTGTACTTTGACCTTTAATAAATTTTGAATTCATTTGTACTACATGGAGCGATAAATTTTTGTGGTTCATTTTGGCAAAGGCAGTGAGAGCTCGATCCCCCCCTCCCCATTTCCCTACAAAAAATAAAGGTATAAAATACAAGTTTGGGTATTATTTTTTTATTTATATATAATATTTATATATTAATAAAAAATAATTTATATTTTATAATTATATATATTAAAAAAAAACGTAAAAACGTTTTCTTTGCTAAACAGGGTGGGTGGGTGCCCCCGGGCCCCACAAAAGGGCTATTAAGGGAAAAAGGTACGGGAAACAGAAAATAACGGAAAATTTTGGAGAAGCAGAGGTGAAGATACCTGACGGTAAATTTCCCCACTTTTTTTTTGCAAAAAAAGGTAAGTACACAACGTTCTAACTCGTCCTTTAAATAAAATGCAATATTATGTTCTCCCCGAAAAGGTTTGACTTTCAGGACCATGATGCTTACCAGAGGAGCCACGATGCTTACCCCCGGGCCCTGAGCTACCCGGAGCCCCAGCTTACCCTCGGAGCCCCGATGCTTACCCTCGGGGCCACGATGCTTACCCCCAGGAGCCACGAGCTTTCCCGAGGAGCCTGTGCTTACCCGGGGGCCGGCGCTTACCCCCAAATGATTTTTAAAGGAGCCAGATGATTACCCAGGAGCCATGATGTTACCCCAGGAGCCCTGATGATTTCCCAGGACCCGATGCTTTCCCTAGGAGTATGATGTTACCCCCGAGCCTGATTTTACCCCAGGACCATGATTACCTAGGAGCCAGATGCTTCCCCCGGAGCCATGATGTTTACCCTGGGGCCTGAGCTTACCCCAGGAGCCTGTTGCTTTTCCCCAGGGCCATGTGTTACCCCAGGAGCCCGACTTACCGAGGAGCCCTGATGCTTACCCCAGGACCATGATGCTTACCCCAGGAGCCATGAGCTTACCTAAGGGGCCCTGATGCTTAACCCTCGGAGCCACGAGCTTACCCGAGGGGGCCTAGTTTTCGAGGACCCTGACGTTTTCCCAGGGGCTTGTGTACCCCAGAGCCCTGATGTTACCTGGAGCCATGGGGCTTACCCGAGGAGCCGATGATTTCCCCAGGAGTATGATGCTTTCCCGAGGGGGCCAAAGATGATTACCCTAGGAGCCATGATGCTTACCCAGGAGCCATGATGCTTACCCCGGAGCATGATGTTTACCCTAGGAGCCATGATACTTACCTAGGAGCCATGATGCTTACCCTAGGAGCCATGATGCTTACCCTAGGAGCCATGATGCTTACCCGAGGAGCCATGATGCTTACCCTAGGAGCCATGATGCTACCTAGGAGCCATGATGCTTACCCTCGAGCCATGATGCTTACCCGAGGACCATGGAGATTACTCGAGGAGCCATGATGCATATCAGAGGAGCCATGATGCTTACCCTCGGAGCCATGATGCTTACCCGAGGAGCCATGGAGATTACCCGAGGAGCCATGATGCATATCAGAGGAGCCATGATGCTTACCCACGGAGCCATGATGCTTACCCGAGGAGCCATGATGCTTACCCGAGGAGCCATGGAGATTACCCGAGGAGCCATGATGCATATCAGAGGAGCCATGATGCTTACCCGAGGAGCCATGATGCTTACCCGAGGAGCCATGGAGATTACCCGAGGAGCCATGATGCATATCAGAGGAGCCATGATGCTTACCCGAGGAGCCATGATGCTTACCCTAGGAGCCATGATGCTTACCATAGGACCCATGATGCTTACCCTAGGAGCCATGATGTTTACCCTAGGAGCCATGATGCTTACCCTAGGAGCCATGATGCTTACCCTAGGAACCATGATGCTTACCCTAGGAGCCATGATGCTTACCCAAGGAGCCATGATGCTTACCCTAGGAGCCATGATGCTTACCCTCGGAGCCATGATGCTTACCCTCAGAGCCATGATCCTTACCCTAGGAGCCATGATGCTTACCCTCGGAGCCATGACGCTTACCCTCAGAGCCATGATTCTTACCCTATGAGCCATGATGCTTACCCTCGGAGCCATGATGCTTACACTAGGAGCCATGATCCTTACCTGAAGAGCCATGATGCTTACACGAGGAGCCATGATGCTTACCCGAGGAGCCATGATGCAAATCCGAGGAGCTATTATTCTTACACGAAGAGCCATGATGCTTACACGAGCAGCCATGATGCTTACCCGAGGAACGATGATGCTTACCCGAGGAGCGATGATGCTTACCCGAGGAGCCATAATGCATATCCGAGGAGCCTTGATGCTTACACGAAGAGCTATGATGCTTACCCGAGGAGCCATGATGCTTACCCGAGGAGCCATGGAAATTACCCGAGGAGCCATGATGCATATCAGAGGAGCCATGATGCTTACCCGAGGAGCCATGATGCTTACTCGAGGAGCCATGATGCTTACCCGAGGAGCCATGGAGATTACCCGATGAGCCATGATGCATATCAGAGGAGCCATGATGCTTACCCTCGGAGCCATGATGCTTACCCGAGGAGCCATGGAGATTACCCGAGGAGCCATGATGCATATCAGAGGAGCCATGATGCTTACCCGAGGAGCCATGATGCTTACCCTAGGAGCCATGATGCTTACCATAGGACCCATGATGCTTACCCTAGGAGCCATGATGTTTACCTAGGAGCCATGATGCTTACCCTAGGAGCCATGATGCTTACCCTAGGAACCATGATGCTTACCCTAGGAGCCATGATGCTTACCCTAGGAGCCATGATCCTTACCCTAGGAGCCATGATGCTTACCCTCGGAGCCATGATGCTTACCCTCAGAGCCATGATCTTACCCTAGGAGCCATGATGCTTACCCTCGGAGCGATGACGCTTACCCTCAGAGCCATGATTCTTACCCTATGAGCCATGATGCTTACCCTCGGAGCCATGATGCTTACCCTAGGAGCCATGATGCTTACCCGAGGAGCCATGATGCTTACACGAGAGCCATGATGCTTACCCGAGGAGCCATGATGCACATCCGAGGAGCTATTATTCTTACCCGAGAGCCATGATGCTTACACGAGGAGCCATGATGCTTACCCGAGGATCGATGATGCTTACCCGAGAGCGATGATGCTTACCCGAGGAGCCATAATGCATTTCCGAGGAGCCTTGATGCTTACACTAAAAGCTATGATGCTTACCCGAGGAGCCATGATGCTTAACCGAGGAGTCATAATGCTTACCCGAGGAGCCATGATGCTTACCCGAGGAGCCATGATGCTTACCCGAGGAGCATGATGCTTACCCAAGGAGACGTGATGCTTACCCGAGGAGTCATGATGTATCTCCGATGATCCATGATGCATATCCAGGAGCCATGATGCTTACACGAGGAGCCATGATGCTTACCCGAGGAGCCATGATGCATTCGAGGAGCCATGATGCTTACCCGAAGAGCCATGATGCTTACACGAGGAGCCATGATGCTTACCCGAGGAGCCATGATGCTTAACCGAGGAGCCATGGGTGCATATTCGAGGAGCCATGATGCTACCCGAAGAGCCATGATGCTTACGCGAGGAGCCATGATGTTTACCCGAGGAGACATGATGCTTACCCGAGGAGCCATGATGCTTACCCGGGGAGCCATGATGCTTACACGAGGAGCCATGATGCTTACCCGAGGAGCCATGAAACTTACCAGAGGAGCCATGATGCTTACTCGAGGAGCCATGATGCATATCCGAGGAGCCATGATGCTTACCCGAGGAGCCATGATGCTTACACGAGGAGCCATGATGCTTACCCGAGGAGCCATGACACTTACCCGAGGAGCCATGATGCATATCCGAGGAGACATGATGCTTACCCGAGGAGACATGATGCTTACCCGAGGAGCCATGATGCTTACCCGAGGAGCCATAGTGCTTACCCTCGGAGCCATGATACTTACCCGAGGACCCATGATGCTTACCCGAGGCACCATGATGCATATCCGAGGAGCCATGATGCTTATCCTATTAGCCATGATGCTTACCCGAAGAGCCATGATACTTACCCGAGGAGCCATGATGCATATCCGAGGAGCCACGATGCTTACCCGAGGAGCCATGATGCATATCCAAGGAGTCATGATGCTTTCTTGAGGAGCCACGATGCTTACCCGAGGAGCCATGAAGCTTACTCGAGGAGCGATGATGCTTACCCGAGGATCCATTATGCTTACTCGAGGATCCATGATGCTTACTCGAGGAGCCATGATGCTTACCCGAGGATCCGTGATGCTTACCCAAAGATCCATGATGCTTACTCGAGGAGCCATGATGCTTACCCGAGGATCCACGATGCTTACCCAAGGAGTCATAATGCTTACCCGAGGATTCATGAAGCTTACCCGAGGAGCCATGATGCTTACTCGAGGAGCCATGATGCTTACCCGAGGAGCCATGATGCTTAACCGAGAAGCCATGATGGTTACCCGAGGTTCCATGATGCTTACCCGAAGAGACTTGATACTTACCCGAGGAGAAATGATGCTTACCCGAGGAGCCATGATGCTTACCCGAGGAGCCATGATGCTTACCCGAGGAGCCATGATGCTTACCCGAGGAGCCATGATTCTTACCCGAGGAGTTATGATGCTTACCCGAGGAGACTTGATACCGCATGTTACAAAAAACGCGATTCTAAAAGCTTAGAAATCTCCTGTGAATACTAGAAAGGACTTCCCTTCTAGCATCCAGCCTGTTACTGGGTTTTCGTAACAAGTAGTCAGTATCCTTGTCCAATTATCCATTAAAATTCAGTATTATTCAATAGTGCTTCAGGATTACAACTGGTAGGCTACTAACTAGAGAAATTAAAATTTAATAAATTTATTAAGTCTAGAGGTATATTATCAAATTAAATTAAATTAATCACAGTAATCAACATAATATCACTTCTCTCAAGTACAATATTATTGTGCTGAAAGCACTTATCACATTTATAATTCTTAAGTACCATCTGGTACATAAACATTTAATAAGATATTACAAATATGTACAAGTTAGTTTGTGTGTATGTGTGTAAGTGCTCTAAGTGGTTCGCTATGTCTCACGACTCTACTAGACTTAAACAAGTGACTGACAAAGTCCTCAGATAAACTAACTTCTTAACCGACTGGCAACCAGAACAGTCTGCTTGAACCACAAAAAGAATGCTAAAGCCCAATAGCAATACAACAAGCGACTGCGACACAATCAGGAACAAGGAGATAATATAACGACACTAAGTAGGGACCATCTGCAGATCCTCCACAAAAGTCACAAAACTCCCATACTACTGAATCAATGTTCAGCATAAGAAAATCCCCGACTGTGATAATACACAGATACCAGTACAAGTTAAGTGAGAAGCAACAGCTCAGGACCTGAGATGTTTCGAGTGTCTATGTGACACACAACCTCAGTACAACGTTGAAAATCACTAAGTCTATACAAGGTTCTGTGAACAGAGTTCTACAGAACTAACAAGAATAATGAGACAGACAATCTGTCCGACCACCAAGCGAGTCTAGATCAGACCGAATACTTCAGGCGAGGTGAGAACACCCCCCCCCCTCGATCACGTGACAGCTCCGTGGACAACTGCAGCTCAGAAGCCGGCAGTCTAACGAGCTACAAGCGATAATTACAGTAGTTTGACAATCAAGACTTGAACTGAGCACTTAATATGTTACATCCTAACAACATAAGTCAAATAACAATATAAAGCAATACATTTACGATTTAGCTATTATCGCAAATATAAGCAATATAAAATTAAATGAAAAGGTAATAATTAT
>NW_026508985.1:15000-41164 GCF_026875155.1 Cherax quadricarinatus
GACCTTTAGAGATACTGGAGCATATTGCTCACTTGTAAGGGAAGGAATATTACCCCTTTCAGAGAATACTTCCTTGAATTCCTCTGTTTTATTGGAAGCATTTGGAGGAGCTATATATTCTGTTCCTTTGCATAAAATTTATGTACAGTGCAAATATTACACTGGGTACTTGACTGTAGGTGTCTCAAAAGGATTCCCCATGAAAGATGCCATGTTATTACTGGGTAATAACATTACTACTGTTAGTTCGTGTCCTGAACCTATAATGATTAATTCTTCTCCGGTGTTGGCCATAACTCGGGCAACATCCCAAGGGTTGTCTGGAGGGAATGTTGACCTATCCTTGGACGACTCCGATCTCGGAATAGCCACGTTGTTTAACGAGAAAAACTGGCCAGAGCCTCGTAGATCAAGTGAACAGACCCCGATCAAGCCTTCCTATTCCCAGGTTGCAGGATTGCCAGATGTCTCTGTTTCCATGCCCGAGGGACTGTCCTTCCGGGAGGAACAACGAAAGGACCCTTCTTTAAAATTCGCTTTTGAGGCAGCCATGGGTAAATCCTCTTTGAGGCATCCGGTCAAGTATGAAGTTAAAAACGATTATTTGATCTGCACTGAGACTGGTAAGGAGATAGAGGGCCGGCAATTGTATGACAGGTTAGTGGTTCCAACAAAGTATAGACCTCAAATATTAAATATAGCTCATAATACGTCATTAGGAGGTCACTTAGGAATTACAAAAACCTTGTATAGAATCACAAAAGAATTTTATTGGCCAAAATTAAAGAAAGATGTGAAGAATCATATTAGGTGTTGTCGAGAATGTCAGCAAGTTGGGAAACCTGGACATTCCATTAAACCTGCACCTCTCCAACCTATACCTGCTGATGGAGAACCTTTTGCAGATTTAATTATAGATTGTGTAGGTCCACTACCTAGGTCAAAGTCTGGAAATCAATATTTATTTAAGATTATGGATAAAGTAACCAGATATCCTGATGCAATTCCCATGCATAGTATTAACACTAAAGCTATTCTCAAAGCTTTAACCAAATTCATTTCTTGCTTTGGCATTCCTAAAACTATTCAAAGTGATCAAGGTACTAACTTCACTGCCAAAGCATTTAGGGAAGTATTAACTAGGTTAGGGATAATCCACAACTTATCCACTGCCTATCATCCTCAGTCCCAAGGCGCCTTGGAAAGATTCCATCAGACATTAAAAACAATGATGAGAACTTTTTGCATGCACTTTCCTACAGACTGGGATGAATCACTACCTTTGTTGCTGTTCTCAGTACGAGAGACGGTGCAAGAGTCTGATCTTTGGGCACAATGTACGAGGTCCTCTTCGGGTGCTCAAAAAAGGATGGATGGGAGAAGACGTTAGCTCAACACTCTACAACCCGTCTTCAAGGTTGCAGGTGGCACGTCAGTTAACCAAGGCTAACCTAAAGACAGCTCAAAGTTAGATGAAACAGAGGTATGACAGAAGTGCACAATTCCGCTCCTTCCATCCAGGAGACAAGGTGTTGGTGCAGGAACCTATACCTGGCCACACCTTGAAAGCTAGATTTACGGGACCTATGCAGATTGTAAGTAGATTATCTGATGTAAATTATGTGGTAGCTCCCATTGATAAGACCTCAAAAACTAAAACTTACCACAATAATCAATTAAAGTATTTCCATACACCAGATAAAGTCCCAGTAATGACTCTGTCCTCTACCTCTGAGGACGACTCTGACTCTTTGCACTCTATCTCTGAAATTAATATTAAACTTTCAAATTCTGTCTTCCTCAAGGATCCTAGCCCTTTAATGGAGGGATTATCTGAAACTCAAGCAACAAATTTAACTGAGCTTCTACAGTCATATCCTAATATTTTTTCGGATGTGCCGAAAAAAATGTAAGTTAGGTTATCATGATGTAGATGTGGGAAACTCTAAACCAATTAAACTCTCCCCCTACAGAGCTAATCCTGAAAAGCAAAGGCTACTTCAGCAGGAAGTAGAATTTTTGTTAAAGCATGGTTTAGTGGAGGAGGAGTCTAGTCCATGGGCTTCACCGTGCATCCTTGTGAAGAAGGCTGATGGAGGGTTTCGTATGTGTACAGACTACCGTAAAGTGAATGAGGTCATAATTACAGATGCTTACCCTCTTCCTCGTCTGGATGACGTAATTGACTTTGTGGGTAAGGCTGCTTTTGTGTCCAAGTTAGATCTCCTTAAAGGCTACTATCAGGTACCTTTGACAGATAAGGCGAAGGAAATCTCTGCCTTCGTAATTCCAGGAGTTCATTATCAATACACAGTTACCCCCTTCGGAATGAAAAATTCCCCCTCTTCATTCCAGAAACTTGTCCATCAGGCTATTAAAGGACTTGAAGGCACGGCAGCGTACCTAGATGATGTTGTTGTGGTGTCTGATACTTGGAATCAACACCTACTTAGACTTAAGGCTCTTTTTGAGACCTTTAAGAGTTCCCATTTAACAGTTAATTTATCTAAATCTTCCTTTGGCCAGGCCACTGTCACTTTTCTAGGCCATGAAGTAGGTAGTGGTAAAGTTTCACCTAAACTTGCTAAAGTTCTTTCTATTAAAGATTATCCAGTTCCTCATGATAGGAAATCTCTTCAACGTTTTCTAGGCATGATAGGATTTTACAGAAGATTCTGTAAGAATTTCTCAGATATTGTAGCCCCTCTTACCTCTCTTACCAGTCACAAAGTTCCCTTTAATTGGACCTCAGACTGTAACACTGCTTTTAATAAAGCAAAAAGATTATTGTGTACTGCACCCATTCTCTTGTCTCCAGACTTCTCCAAATCTTTTTCATTACAGGTTGATGCTTGTGAGTCTGGGGTTGGAGCAGTACTATTACATATCGGGAACGAGGAGTTGCAGCCTGTAGCATACTTTTCAGCCAAGTTCCAACCACATCAGAGGGCTTACTCTACCATTGAAAAAGAAGCCCTCGCGCTGGTACTGGCTTTGGAGCATTTCGATGTTTATGTGGGCCAGACATCGCAGGTGGTCACAGTCTACAGTGATCACAATCCTCTAGTATATCTCCAAGCCATGAAGAACCACAACACGAGGCTTATGCGCTGGACGCTAAGGCTGCAGCCCTATAATATTTCCATTAAATATATTGCCGGCAAAGAAAATATGTTGGCAGACTCTTTATCTAGAGTCTAATATTTTTATTTATTTAGGTTAGGATGTTATTTGTGGTAACCCCTTTTCACGTTCTTTTTTTTATCCCCTGGTGTGGGGCTTTTTTTTAGTGAGCGGATGCGGGCTACCGTCCGCCTGTATCTTGGACCTATGCTAGCCTGTCTGACTGCTGTCTCACTCTAAGTTTAGGGTTTGGCTTTTGGTCACGAGAAAAGCTGAGCTCTATCTAAGAGTTGGATGGTGGAGAGGAAAGGCGGTCCCATTATTTTGTGCCATGGCGGCACGGTTACCACTGGGAGGTGGCAGCCTAATCCTGAGCCTTGTCGGGGTGGGGATGTGGCATGCAAAGAGTACGTAACCTTTATTCGGCGCATGTACACACCCTCATTTACAGGCTATCTCCCCCAACCAGCGAACCAGGTTGCTAAGAGTTGATGATGGGGCCCCGTCGTTCAACTAGTGACCAGGTTCTAGCCAATAAGAAGATGGTTTTGGCAATCGCAGAGGTTATGTGGGTACCGCTCTCCTGTCTGCCCTGGTCATTCCCATTCTAGAGCTGGTTAAAGCACGGTCTGCTATCTTGTGGCTTCTATTTCAGCCTTGCTTACCGTGGAGTGCACTATACTTATCACTGTACATAGTGTACATATTGCTGTTCAAAATTGGTGAAGGACAATACAAGTCTAAACTTTTTCTGCAGTTTTTATTTTGCTCCCATTACACCCGGGATAACAGGCCAGTTGGATTCCTGGGTTGTAATAGTAGTGGTGATGGTGGTTGTGGTGGTGATGGTGGTGGTGGTGATGATGGTGGTGATGCTGGTTCGGATGGTGGTGATGGTGGTGATGGTAATGGTTTTGTGGTGGTGGGGTGTTGGTGGTGGTGATGGTGATGGTGGTGGTGATGGTGGTGGTGGTGGTGATGGTGGTAGTGGTGGTGATGGTGATGGTGGTGGTGATGGTGGTGGTGGTGGTGTTAATGGTGGTGATGGTGGTAGTGGTGGTGAAGATGAGGTGATGGTGGTAGTGGTGGTGGTGATGGTGATGGTGGTGATGATGGTAATGGTGGTGATGGTGGTGGTGTTAATGGTGGTGATGGTAGTAGTGATGATGGTGATGGTGGTGGTGCTGGTGGTGATGCTGGTGGGGATGGTGATGATGGTGATGAAGGTAATGGTGGTGGTGGTGGTGTTGGTGATGGAAGTGGGGTAAATGGCAATGGGGGTGGGGGTTGATGGTAGTGGGGGGTAATTTGGGGGTGAGGGTGGGGGTTGGGGGGTTTGGTGATAGTGGTATGGTGAGGGGGTGGAAAGGGGTAATTGATTGTGGTGGGGTGATGGGGGTAGCGGTGATGGTGCGGTTTTTGCGGGTTTGGTGGTTTTTTATGGTGTTGGGGGTGGCGGTTTTGGGGTGAGGGTTTGTAGCGGTGGTGATGCTGGGGGTGGTTGTAAATGGGGTGGGGGGAAAGGGTGGGGATGAGGGGGTTGATGATGGAGGGGGTTTGGGATGGTTTTTGGGAGTGGTGGTGGGGTGGTGATGGTTGTGATGGTGTTGATGGTTTTTGGGGTGATGGGGGTGAGGGTTTTGGGGAGGGTTTTGGGGAAAGGGGGTGTAAGGGTGGTGATATTGATGGGGGGTGGTGGGGGATGATGGTGGTAGAGGGGTTTTGGGTGTTTGGTGGGGGGGAAATGGGGGTTTTGATTGATGGATTTTGGGTGGGGGGTGGGGATGGGTGGGGGGGGGGGGATGAGGGTTGTGGATTTTGGTGAGGTGGTGATGGTGGTGGGGTGGGGGATGGTTTTTTGGTGATGGTGATATTGGTGGTGCTGGTGGGGGGTGCTGGAGGTGTTTGGTGGTGATAGGGGGGATGGCGGTAAATTTTTTGGTTTGTTTTTTGTGATTGGGTGGTGGATGGATGGTGTTGGTGGGGGGGTGTAGTGGTGGTGGTGGTTGGGGGGTGATAGTGGTGGGTTTGCGGGTGGTGGGGGTTTTGAGGGGGTGGTGGTGGTAGGGGGGAGGGGGGTGGGGTAGAGGTGGAGGGGGTGAGGGGGTGGTGGGGGGGCAGGTTGGTGGTGGGGGAAAGTGGGGGGGTGGGGATGGTAAATTGGGGTTTGGTGTTTGGTGCGGGTTTTGGTGGGGGTGGTGGGATGGTGGTGGTGGTGGGATGATGGTGGTGGTGGTTAAGGTGGTGATGGTCGTGGGGGTGGAGGGGGTAAAATGGGGGTGGTGGTGAGATGGTGAGGGTTGGTGAGGGTGGTGGGTGGAGGTTAGGTGGGATGATGGTGATGGTGGTATGGTGATGGAGGATGGTGGGGGTTGGTGGTGTGGGGGTGGGGGTGATGGGGTGGGTGGGGTGGTGGCGGGGGTGGGATGGTGGCGGTGGTGGTGGTGGGGTGGTGGTGGAGTGGTGATGGTGGTGGGGTGGGGGTGATGGGGGGGTGGGGGGTGGTGAGGGGGTTTGGTGGTGGGTGATGGTGGGGGTTTGGTGATGGGGGGTGGTGGTGGAGGTGGTGAGGGTTTGATGGGGGTTTGGTGGGGGTTTGTGGGGGTTTGGGGGTTTGGTTTGGTGATGGGGGGGGTGGGGTGTGATGGTGATGGGGGGTGGTGGGATGGGGGTGGTGGTGAGGTGGGGGGTGGGGGAGGGGGTGAGGGTAAAGGTGGTGGTGTGGTGATGGGGGATGGTGGTGGTGTGGGGGTGATGGGGGGGTGGAGGTGGGAGGTGAGGGGTGGGGTGGTGAGGGTGGGGGGGGTGGTAAAGGTGGTGGTGGGGGGGTGTGATGTGATGGGGGTGGTGGGGGAGGGGTAAATGGGTGGGGGGGTGGTTTTTGGAGGGGTAAAGGTGATGGTGGTGGTTTTTTAAAAAAAAAACGCAATACTAATAAGCAAAAGTCTCCATGAATACAAAAAGGACGGGGCCCTTTCCCTAGAAACCACCCCTGTTACTGGGGGTTTTTTTGGTAAAAAAAGTAGTCTTTTTCCCGTACCCAAATTTAAACCTTTAAAGAATTTAGAAAAGTTTTCAATAGTGCTTCGGGATTAAAAACTGGTAGGGTACTAACTAAAGAAATTTAAAATTTTAAAAAGTTTATTAATAACAATAAAAATTTTTTAGGTGGACAATATCAAAGTAAATCAAAATAATTTTTAATATTTTATAGGGGTGAAAATTCCTACACTTTTCCCACATACCCGTATTATTGTGCTGAGTGACCTATCATATCTTTAAAGGCTTTTAATAAAAGTCTATTTCATTTTTTAGCATTTAAGGAAAAATAATTTCAAATATTTCAAGTGAGTATGGTTTAAAGTGCCCCAAGTAGTTTTCTATTCTCAAAACTTTACTCGACTTTAAACCCTTTTGGGTGACTAAAAAATCTTCCCCATAAAACTTCTTTTACCAACCTGGAAAACCCGAACCCGCTTGCTTTAACAGGAAAACTCCGATTCGCTTAAAAGCAAGTATTTAAAAACAGCAGCAACACAGAATCAGGACAAGGAATTTAAAATAACGGGCCCTAATTTGGGGCCCCTCTTGGGAAAACCCCACAAAGTCAAAAAAAACCCCCCATACTACGAATCTAATTTCCCGCATAAAAAATCCCCGATTGTGGCGGTGCCAGAAACCCGTACAAATTTGGGCAGAACTACAGCTTAGGAAATTGAGTTTCTCAGAGTGACAGGGACACACAACCACAGTAAAACGCCGAAAATCACTAAGTTTAGGAAAATGATCTGGGAAAAGAAATTACACAGAACTAACAAGAAGAATGAGCGAAAAGAGATGATATTACAAAGGGGCAAGCAAGGGGGAGCTGGAGAAAAGGGGGGCGTTGGGAAATTTAGGATCAAACAGACAGAGAGAGCTAGCGACGGGAAAAGGGATCCCTCACCCAGGTGAGGTGTGATCTCCCCCCCCTGATCAAGGGGCTCTCCGAAGACGGGTTTTCTTCCCATCAACTACAAGAAGCCGGCAGTGGAACAAGGGAGCGGTTTAAATTTCAGTAGTTAGACAAGGCTGTCAGCTAATTAAACACACGAACTAGACACCCGAAAAAATATAAAAAAATTTACAAACCTACCTAATAATATAACTAAGTCAAATAATAATATAAAGCAATATATTTACGATTTAGCTAATATCGCAAATATAAGCAATATAAAATTATATGAACATGTAATATACATTATATACATTGTGACCCATTCAGGGGTCGCAATAGTGGTGGAGGTGATGGTGGAGGTGGTGGTCATGGTGGAGGTGGTGGTGGTGGTGATGGTGGTGGTGATGGTGGTGATGGTGGTGGTGATGGTGGTGATGGTGTGGTGATGGTGGTGATGGTGATGGTGGTGGTGTGATGGTGATGTTGGTGGTGGTGATGGTGATGATGGTGATGGTGCTGGTGGTGGTGCTGGTGGTGGTAGTGGTAATGGTGGTGATGGTGTTGTTGTTGGTGGTGGTGTTGTTGTGATGGTGGTGGTGGTGGAGGTGGTGATAGTGAAGTTTGTGGTGGTGGTGGCAGTGTTGGTGGTGGTGATGGTGGTGGTGGTGGTGGTGATGGTGGTGGTGATGGTGGTGATGGTGGTGGTGATGGTGGTGATGGTGGTGGTGGTGGTGGTGACGGTGACGGTGGTGATGATGTGGTGGTGATGATGGTGGTGGTGATGGTTGTGGTGATGGTGGTGGTGATGGTGATGGTGGTGGTGATGGTGGTGGTGGTGATGTGGTGGTGGTGGTGGTGGGGGTGGAGATGGTGGTAGTGGTGGTGATGGTGGTGGTGATGATGGTGTGGTGATGGTTGTGTTGGTGGTGGTGATGGTGATAGTGCTGGTGGTGGTGGTATGGTGGTGTGATGGTGTGGAGGTGTGGTGGAGGAGATGGTGGTAGTGGTGGTGATTATGGTGGTGATGATGGTGGTGGTGGTGATGGTGGTGCTGGTGGTGTTGGTGTTGTAATGTTGGTAGTGGTGGTGATGGTGGTGGTGGTGATGATAGTGGTGGTGATGTGGTGCTGGTGGTGATGCTGGTGGGGATGGTGGTGATGGTGGTGATGGAAATAGTTGGTGTGGTGGTGGTGATGGTTAGTGGTGGTGATGCTGGTGATGGCAATGGTGGTGGTGTGGTGGTGGTGGTCTTGGTGGTGGTGGTGATGGAAGTGGTGGTAATGGTGGTGGTGAGGGAGGTGTTGGTGATGGTGGTGATGGTGATGGTGATGGGGTGGTAGTGGTAATGTGATGGTGATGGTGGTGGTGTGTGATGTTGGTAGCTGTGGTGGTGTGGTGGTGGTGATGTTGGTGGTGGTGGTGATGGTGGTGGTGATGGTGGTGATGGTGGTAGTGGGTGGTGATGGTGGTGGTGTTGGTGATGGTGGTGATGGTGGTGGTGGTGGTGGTGGTGGTGGTGATGGTGGTGGTGGTGGTGATGGTGGTGGTGATGATGGTGGTGGTGATGGTGGTGGTGATGGTGGTGGCGATGGTGGTGATGGTGGTGGTGGTGGTGGTGATGGTGGTAGTGGTGGTGATGGTGGTGGTGTGGTGGTGGTGATGGTGGTGGTGATGGTGGTGGTGGCGGTTGAGATGGTGGTAGTGGTGGTGATGGTGGTTGTGATGATGGTGGTGGTGATGGTGGTGGTGATGGTGGTTGTGGTGTGTTACAAAAAACGCGATTCTAAAAGCTTAGAAATCTCCAGTGAATACTAGAAAGGACTCCCCTTCTAGCATCCAGCCTGTTACTGGGTTTTCGTAACAAGTAGTCAGTATCCTTGTCCAATTATCCATTAGAATTCATTAAGATTCAATAGTGCTTCAGGATTACAACTGGTAGGCTACTAACTAGAGAAATTAAAATTTAATAAATTTATTAAGTCTAGAGGTATATTATCAAATTAAATTAAATTAAATTAATCACAGCAATCAAAATAAAATCAATCTTTCGAGTTCAATATTATTGTGCTGAAAGCACATATCACATTTATAATTCTTAAGTACCGTCTGGTACATTAACATTTAATAAGATATTACAAATGTGTACAAGTAAGTTTGTGTATGCGTGTAAGTGCTCTAAGTAGTTTACTATGTCTCATGACTCGACTAGACTTAAACAAGTGACTGACAAAGTCCTCAAATAAAATAACTTCTTGACCGACTGGCAACCACAACAGTCTGCTTGAACAATGAAAAGAATGCTAAGCCCAATAGCCATATAACAAGCAACTGCGACACAATCAGGATCAAGGAGATAATATAACGACACTAAGTAGGGACCATCAGCAGATCCTCCACAAAAGTTACAAAACTCCCATACTACTGAATCTAAGTTCAGCATAGGAAAAACCCTGACTGTGACAATACACAGAAACCAGTACAAAATTAGGTCAGAAGCTATAGCTAAGGACCTGAGATGTTCAGAGTGTCTAAGCGACACACAACCTCAGTACAACGTCGAAAATCACTAAGTCTATACAATGTTCTGTGAACAGAGTTCTACAGAACTAACAAGAATAATGAGACAGACAATCTGTCCAACCACCAAGCGAGTCTAGAGCAGACTGAATACTTCACGAGAGGTGAGGACACCCCCCCCCTCGATCACGTGATAGCCCCATGGACAGCGCAGCTCAGAAACCGGCAGAGTAACGAGCGACAAGCGATAATTACAGTAGTTTGACAATCAAGACTTGAACTGAGCACTTAATATGTACATCCTAACAACATAAGCTACGTCAAATAACAATATAAGGCAATACATTTGCAATTTAGCTATTATCGCAAATATAAGCAATATAAAATTATATGAAATGATAATATACATTATATATATACATAATAATCATTGTAACCCATTCAGGGGTTGCAACACCCCCCCCCCCAACACGACAGAGGGTCGCACTAGGAGTTGCATGAATGTCTTTCACATTATTTCTGATTACTCATATCAATACAATTATCAATATAAATATTAATTAGTCTCTCTTGTGCCAAGCACCTCTACAATTTCACAGCGTCCGTCACTAGGATATGTCCCTAGTACTAGGGCAGTACACAGTATCGTATCTCTTCATACTCGTGGTTATGTACATCAGTGTAGAGACTGGATAGCGCTGACAAGGAGGGCACGTTGAGGCTCGATCATAGTAGAGGAGACTGCATTCCACTCTTAAGTAGTGGTTGTGGAATGCGAGGCAGTATGAACATCTGAGTATGAAACAGCTTAAGGTGTGTAGTGAGGGGGGGGGTCTGCGGCAGGACAGTGTTGCGTCACGCAGTACATCACCCGCACCACACTACTCACTCAACACTCAGCTTGTCTCCTCCTCACACAACAATACTGTAAATACATAAATATAATAATTAGACATGACATGAGTATATATAGTTAATATGGGCTGGAGGGATTAAGTTACTTTACTGAATTTGACATAGCAAGTAACAAAAGGTATTTGGGCATAAAATTACGTTAATTTTTTTTTTTTATATTTTATTTAAAAACTTTACAGCTTGATATTAAATAAAGATATAAAATGGGTACAGTAGGATCCTCAATCCTACACAACATACACTAACCAATTATTCACAACACATTGTAATTGACATAAAAGAGGTTACCCATATACACTCACAAAATTTTCTATATAACATACTATGATAAACAATATAAACTATATATAAACTATATAAAATATAAACTATATACAACTTTCAGATTTGTATAGTTAACATAGTATGACTGACATATGACAAAGGTTCACAACCTTCACAGGAGATAAACAGTAATAACCTACATCACAATCTCAGTTAAACAAAGACATGCTCTTCCCAAAATTAACCCCTTATACTAAATAAATATTAACAAATATTACTAAATATTACTACAGCCTACTTCCAACGCCTGAGCACATTATATAAAATCTGAGACTAAACCATACTGTCCCATTACAAACTTATTAACGAGGCATTACAATTTATGGAAGTCATTAGCGTTCCATCTCGCAGCAACTGGATGAGCACATATAATGTTAAAATAAAGACAGTACACTCGCTAAAAAAAACCACAACACTCAACACAAACAATAATTTAATAACCTCTCATTGCGATACAATTATCGCACATGAAATATGCCCAATAAAGGCTATAAACGCACACTCTACATAAGCCCTAAAGCTCTTCACGGTCTTAAAACTATAATCTTGACACCATTCACACTTAATACATGAACGTCATAACGACCCTGACACATCAAACACAGAATTCTCCATTCGGTACTACGTAATTACTTGTTATCACCTTTGCTTTCTGTGCCCACTTGCATGCTACATACACGTATGCCACTCATCTACACCTTCATATACCCACATACACCTTACTCTCACCCCTCCCCAGGAGGCGACCCCGCTGTGTCCCCCTGAAAACCCCCTTCCCGTATTCATCCCAACCCCCCCTTATCAGCCCAAGCGTAGATTGATGAGCAAACCCTACGTTAAATTTCTATTCCACTTCGAAAAATCCTTCTCCCAATCTCCTCCCATACAGTTCTCTGTTACGGACACATCGTACGTAAACCGTTACCGTAGTACCCGCCTCCGCACCTCACAATTCCACCCTCCACCTCATCACACGATATATTATATAATCTCTTTTATAACTCCAAGTCCTTATAACAATCTCATCGAACCCTCCCACATCTAGGCTTAGTGCACGCAGACACCGGAACCCCATCGGCCCCCACCCCCTGTTCTACCCTACTTAACCAATACCTAACACCCTACAGGTCCCCCACAAAAGTATATGCATGGAACGCCGTCTCATCCTCCCAAGATTTCCACACTTACCCCACAATTACCCCTCTGGTTCTTAAATCCTCACCCGACAGGTAGTTTGCTAATGCAAAAAAACGATACATTACCTCCCTTACCCTAGGCTTTAACTTCAACTTGCTAAACTATACAAAGTACTCTTCATGAGTACATGGGGAACAATTCCCCCCAACTGGTACCAACAATCCTGTATACAAAGCAGCTTACACACACCCCTACTAGAATCTTTCCTAGGTTCTCTCATCCAACATCAAAGCCACGCAATTTAGGTTTCACATTCCCTCAACTCCACACCCACCATACAACTTACCCAACCTATATATACTTTTCCCAGTGCACCTCCACTCACACTTTCGCGCAAAACTCCATTTACTGAAACACACATTAATCCTCCTTCTTCAGATCCACAAACCCCACCCCACCCTGGCACACAGGTAAATTACAACCTCTCGCCTCAGCCAATCGCACCTGAACCCCACACAAAAAGTTAAACACTCGTCTCAGAATTCCCACAATCGACCGTCCCTGTTAATGGAACACGGCTGCTACGTGCAAACCTTACTATACAATATTACTTTATAACAATCACTGTTGCACGAGAGTCAGTTGATGAGGTCGCAAAGCACCCAGACGCCCCTGAATCCTTTCCCATTAATCTATTCGAGTTTTCCTCTCGAGGCAGCGTCACAAATCATCTTATTGGTGATACCACACAATTTTTAATGACACGTTGTTTTCTCACCACGTTACATCTCTCCACCCCTCACCCAATCACCAGCCCCATGATCATTGACTCTCTATTTACCTGCATCCCTGTTGCATTTCGAAACTGTTGCACAACATCATCCAAAATACACACTAAGCCATTCACTCCCGGTTCCAGGTCTGTTGTATCGTCTACGTATCCTATTATTACGGGCCTCACATTCTCCTACACCAACTCCCCCCTTTCTCACTCGTGTCACCATAACACAACGTTCATACCATTCTAAGAAGGGGTCTGAATGACACAAACAACATTGTGACAAGGGGAACTCCCCTGCTAAGTCCCTACCATTTCAATCTCCTCCCCCAAGCATCCATTAATCTGTACCTCATCTTGGCTCCCATTGTACACGTGGTTACCCAATTAACAATTTCTTCCCATTAACCTAGGCCTCCTAAGTTAATAGCGTCCTAATGCTCCTCTTTTCCACCCTGTCTTGGCCCCCATGCCAGTCTAAAGCAACTAAGCCGCACTCCCTCCCCCTCCCTTTTGACTCCAACAAAACTCTCAGTATTTCCATTGACCATCATATCATCGACCTTCCAGGCAATCCATTACTTGCGTTTTTCGAAACCACTCTCCCTTCCACACATTTGAACCGATTACCCATGACTTTAGCAGAACTTGGAACAACTCTTAATCAGCACATAACAGAGATATGGTCACGGTACTCCTTGTGGTGTGCTGCCACCTCTTTCCCTTCTGAACCAACACTACAACTGCTGTTGCTTGCTTGTCCCCCATCAACTTCTCCTTCATCTGATGAATTATCCACCCATGAAACCCCTTATCTCCTCCCATTTGTTGGAGATAAAATTCATGCCGGGAGACCGTCTATTCCCGGAGCTTTGCCTTCCTCATTCCCCTTAAAGCCTACTTATTTCCCTCCTCTGTTATTACCCCCCCTAATGCCTTTCTATCACTATTCAGTTGCTAGATTACACGTCACATACTCACCACCTTTCTAATCACATTTCCCACCTTCCCACTTGTCCAATACCCTTATTCCATTTATCCGCATACGCACAATTCCTTTTGTAGTTAGTTCTCATGACCCATCTTATAACCCCCGCCATCTCGTGTACTCTCTACCTCGGAATGCTGTAACCTGCTGTCTTTGTTTTGTACGTCGCAACACACACGCGATGGTTTGTCACCCCAAAGCACCTCCTCTACCCTGCCTGCACCCTTAACGCTTGAAACCTCTCATTTTGTAACTCCCTCAGTCTCCCTTGACCTCGACAATTTCATCCATAGGATAGTTGCCCCCCACAGCACCCTTCCCATAAAGCCCCTTAACCTGTCCTCCAGATAATTTGAAAGCCCATATGTAAAATCATTAATGCGTTTGCCCCACACCCACATAAATTTAATAATCCTTTCATTGCAACACAATCCCACCTTTGTTACGGAACATTCTTCATTCCCCGTGCACTCCCTCGCTATGCTCCTCCATAGGACAGAAAAACCCTCTAACCCACTCCTCTCATCACTTAATGCACTTATATTTAAATTTTCCAGTAAACTCCTGGATACTTTGCATGCGCTCCACCCAACCTATCCCACCACCAACACTGCTACTATGATATGACCATGCTACTTCAACAGTTTTGAAAGCCCTTCATACAACCCAGCTGAGGAAAGATACACTCTATTAACCTCGCTGCATCCCCTCTCCTAACAAATGTTGCTCTGGTCTCCCAACGCCCCCCCCCTTCGAATGAGGCTCTTAACTAATATCCCTCACTAAATCTCGTAGGGCCACCGACACATAACCTGCCCCTTTCGGGTCAACATCAGCCCTCACCTAATGACGCAGTCCAATATCTCCTAATATTGCACCTCCGGTTATTTGCACGATAAAAACACATGGTCCTCGCACACAACTCCTGCTTACCTGTTAAAATTATTCTCTGCAGGCGATATACGCTAATAAAAGCCACACGTTTCCCCATCCACAAAGCTTCTACGCGCAACACCCTTCCACCTCCCCCCCCTCACTTCTCTGCATAACAAACGGGCTCGCCTCCCTAAATTATATACCATACCCCCCTTTCAACACGGGGCAGATGGCAGTGGTTTGCACCTGAAACCCCTCCATCTCCAACACCCTAACCTCCTTAAAATTGTGCTCCTGTGGAACTCAACATCCACTCTAAATTTATTCAGAACATTCGAAACCATTCTCTCTATTCACTAGTACACAAAACCATTAACGTTTTATGTCATACACGGAGGGCCTATGAAAGTGCTCCACCTGCCTCCTCTCTTCACTCTTCCGATGCCACCTGAAGTGTGGGACCACTTGTACCTGCACAATTCCTCTCCTCCCACCCAATTCTTTCGGTGCTCTGTCATGGCCCACTACCTTCACCTTCTGCCAATATTGCTTCCCAGTCCGCTGCGCTGGCGTTAGGGAAATCAATCTGTATCCGATGCAGCGGCTCTCTTTCTTGTGAAAGGCGATCCTCATGGCTTGGTCTGGGGGATGCCTCACTATGTAACCTCTACCTCCACTGTTACACAGTGGCAAAGATCTCGGTGGACACCTCAGTCACGCGTCTCTTCCGTCGTCGAATAGTTATGTTTTTGATGCCCCACATCCTCACCTAGTCTTTCTACCACCCTGTCAAGGAGCAGCCACTCCTCAGGTCGGTGACAAGGACTTCAGAACCTCGGCTAACTTCCTTCCTCAAGTTCCAACACTTCCTCTGTACTTTTTGCTCAACGATCCACTTGTAGTGTGTCTGGACCAGGTGAACTGGTCAAGGGCATCACCCTCTCCCCAGCCTTTTTAGCCTCATCACTATCTCGCTCTATGGACGACCACCGCCCTCCTTCACATCGTTGATCAACGCCTGCTTCGCCCGGGGTATAGAAGCGGATGTCTCGCCTGGCGCCAGGTGCTCGTTGCCGCCTTCCCACACTCCGCCGCATTGTGATCATATTTCCCCACATAGTCGGCATGTACCGCTTTGCCCCGCGTATGAAAACATGACACTGTGTCCTGATTTATTTAGGTACACGTAAGACGGTATGGGGTGGTCGCATGTATTTTTAGTGAAAGTTGCCCTCGGCATACCTGTGTAGGCACCGGACACCCACTTACCTTGCTGGCCAAATGATCAGTTCCTTATTCCTCAAAAATACTTTTCTGATATCTGTCTCATCCGCCTCCTAAGGGGGAAATTACGCAGTTTAATCCATGTATAATGTATGGTACATCGATAATCCTCACTCGTACAGGCTGGTGTTGCATCAAGACTTACGTCCTGAAAACGGTTGACCAGCGACTCGTAACGTTTGATCGAGAGCAGTTTAACAAAAAATCTTCCGTGCTCCGTTCAAGGCTACGCCGTAAAAACTCTAATCCTGAATTCCATTCGTGTCTATGACCGATCTTTGGTAGTAATACCTGGGCCTGACGGCTGGCGTTTCTTGCCCAACTGATTGGTTCAACACCGACAGTGTTTTAATCCTGCGTCTATAAACTGCCACACCATGTTGAATAATGGTAGTTCTCCTGTCTGACGACAGAGGCGCGACAAGCACCACCTCACACTACTGCTGTCAGGGAAGGAAAGTGCGTTTGCGCAGGTCTTACGGCCCCAATAAGCGTTGCAGACAATGATTACGTAATTTAATTGTAAACTGATAATTATTCAAGGACGTGACAGAGCGTCAGCATATACATTCACAATGACCACTTTAGAGTTTTATTACTAATCAGAATAACGGTAGGATTCCTCGAGGGCCCCACCTCATGACTCATAAGCTTTCTCCTATCTTCATAGTATTTATATATGTGCAGTGGTTTGTGGTCAGAAAAAAAAACGTTAATTTTAAATGGGGAAGTGCCCAAATCACGTTCAAAAGTTCAGGCACCACATGAGCTAGAGCCTCTTTCTCAATAGTTGGCAAATTTTTTGGTGTAGTTTAGCTTAGGATGAATAGTAACATATAGGATGGAGTATTTCAGTGGTGTTGATGTTGGAGCAGCACAGCACCCACTGCTATAACCACTCGCATCTATATGTAAAAAGAAGGGAAGATTGAAATTAGGAATCTTCAATCACAGGAGCAGAGGATAGGCAAGCGCTTCAACCTTTTTGAAACGAGTCTGTAACAATCTATAGGCTCCTGTGACTGAACTTTGCTTTAAACTCATAGGGAGAGGTGTAGGTGAGTGTGCGCTGCTGGTTGCCTGTCACTGACCGTGGCACGTCGCACATGATCAGCTACTGTTTCCTTTCTTTTTTTGGCCAAGTAAAACTGTTTGCAGTTTTACCAGAGTGTCTTCTTGACACCCAAATGTCCTCCAATGGGACTATTGTGAGCAAAATCAATGGCTTGTTCTCGAATGTAACTGGTAACACTACGAGATGCTTGACTGTGGTGGAAACACTATCAGCTGACAACTTACAGTGTATTTTTCTCCATCAGTACACCGTTACTATAATAGTAACAATTATCGAGATCCTTTGCTTCACTCTCAGTAACTGCTATATCTCTCAGTCTTTCCAGTGACTGATCAACAAACTGATCCTTGATTAAATCATCATGAGTAAGAAATTTAACGTCAGTTGTGTCCTGACTAGGTTAAATGACCGGGGGAGTCAGTGTTAATGACTCTGGGCGCAGAGCGCCCACTAAACAACATATTCAAGCCCAAATCATTGTCACCCACTAACTCAACAGGAGACAAGGATGGTTGTTGAATCTTTGACATAGCTCTTAGTAATTGCGCTGAGAGGAAATAAAATAGGTTTCTCTCTACAAGCTTCAATGGCATAATTACATCAGTGTTATTATCAATCACAAGTGGTTCTTACATATACCAGCATGAAGGATATCGTTCCCTATCAACAAGTCCACTGACCTGATGGGAAATACACCACTGGATATACCCACTGAAATATAACCAGTATAATAGCTTGTTTCAATATAAACTTTGTGCAAGGCAACTTTTATAACAGCCCCTCCATAGGCTTCTAACAATACATCTATCTTGCAATAGGTATCGTCAGTTTATGGCAGTACATCTTCTCTTAATAACGTGAGATAACTGCCAGTGTCTCTGAAAGAATTATCTCAGTTAGATGTGATCGTCAAATCCTACTTTACTCTCGAAAAAGTAAGGACTCATCGCTGAACGAATCTTTTCGTCAGATACACTTTCTGACGCTAGTCATCTATCCTGAGTAACATTATCTAAAACAGTAGACAGAGGATTGCTAGGATTTTGGTGCTTTGTTGCTCGGAAGAGGATACGACTTGAGTGGGGGCGCCAGCCGCACGACTGTTTCTCGTATCTCTTTCTAACTTATAGCAATACTCTCTAGTATGTCCTTTTCTGTTACAATAGGTACATTTAACTTTCTTCTTCTCGATATCCAGATTTTCTGTCTAGCCACAGAGACAGATTCAGGATTGTGAGTTTTCCTGGTAAAGGTACGAGAAGTTACAGTAGCAGGTACATCAGGCCGGCAATGAGCAGCTGATTTAGGTTGCCAACTTCTAGGACAATTTTTAGTTACCTTGTTTCTTTGTGTTTTAGTACGTACAAGTTTGTGAGAAATCTCGTAATTGTCTGCTAATGCTGCAGTTTTCCAGAATATCGAGGTAGTATGATCGATCAGTACTTCTTGTTTGTCAGCAGACATTACAGTTGTTAAACTTTTGTGTTAGTACAACTGAACAAAGGCTGTCGCGTAGTTGTTACATTTAGCAGCTCTACACCACCACGTACGAAATGCTCTTTGATAACTTACAGGTAACAAGTTATATGTCTCTAGAATAGTTCGTTTGACAGCATCAAAACTAATGTACTTGGCAAATGGTAGGTGCAGTCAGTTTGAGCTCTTCCTGTCAAAGCTGTATGCCAACAAGGTTGCCAGTGCTAACCGTGGCCAGTTCATAGCACGGTGCCTGGTTCTCAAACTCATCAAAATGCGTGTACTAAGGTCACTCTCAAAAAACTTAGGAACCATGGATGCAGCTTTCTGCCCATTAAATGTGTCCTGTGATCTATCAGTCTGTTGTCTTCCCAGACGAACATTTTCCCTCTGGAACATCTTATTCGGTTCAATTTCTCTGTGCTCTATTTTGTGCAGGTCTGCAACATAATGAGGCATTCCAACCTTTCAAATGTTCTGAGAGATAGGACCAGTGGTACTGGAGGGCGTACGGGAAATCTAACGTAGGTTGGCGGTCCTTAGGTCGGGCACCTCGATCAGGCGTCTCTAGAGAATCAAGATCTGGTCTAGGCTAATAAGTAGATACAGGTGTGTAGCATACACTGTACTAGTGTGTGGCTGCGTTCACAAGTTAACAGTTAGGAGGGAAGGACGTGAACGGAACTGAGCTACACTAGGCTCAGGACACTAGGCTCACTTCTGCCTAAGTTTCTTTTTTTTTCATCAAAATAGAGTCATACTTCTAATTGCTGGACACTAGGCTTCTGGAATCTGAATCATAATCACGACATTCTCAGTAAGAGCAGGAACACAATATATCTTTAAATTAACGCTCTGTCAGTTTCTGCGGTTGTAATTATTTTTATACCGTACACGAGTATTTGGCTACTCGCACCGTTCTAGTTTTAATGTACTTAACTCAGACAAAGTCAGCAGAGTATCAATTACTGTTTCACTATGGCTACATCCACGAAAAATAATTCGTACTACAAGAGGTGATATTGGAAACTATAATCCTGATAAGGAATTTTAGTGTTGGTTGTCTTAGAGCTAGAAAATATAAAACAGTATTCTACATCTCCATGGATCAAGAGACTCAGTAGGTACATACATCCACCTGTGTGTTGTACAAGACTAAACTCAAAGTCTTCAGATTGGAAGTACTCAGAGTGTTTGACATAGAGTTACTAGTATTTCAAACTGGACAATTTCTCAACACCTTGGATCAAGAGCCTCCCGGACAGGCCCCCATTTGTTACATAAAAAACGCGATTCTAAAAGCTTAGAGATCTCAGTGAATACTAGAAAGGATGCCCATTTCTAGCATCCAGACCTGTTACTGGGTTTTCGTAACAAGCTAGTCAGTTATCCTTGTCCAATTATCCTATTAGAATTCAGGTATTATCTCAATAGTGTTCAAGGATTACAACTGGTAGGCTACTAACTAGAGAAATTAAAATTTGAATAAATTTATTTAGTCTAGAGGTTTATTTCAAATTAAATTAAATTAAACACAGTAATCCAAAAATATCACATCTCTCGAGTTCTATATTATTGTTGCTAAACGCACCTATCACATTTATAATTCTTATGTACGTTTGTGATACATTAACATTTATAAGATATTACAACTATGTACAAGTTTGTTTGTATGACGTTGTAATGTGCTTAAGTAGTCTAGCTATGTCTCACTACTCGGACTAGACTTAAACAGGTGACAAACAAAGTCTTAATAAACTTACAACTAGACAACTGGCAACCAATACAGTCCTGCTTGAACAATAAAAAGAATGCTAAAGCCAATAGCAATACAAACAAGCAACTGCGACACAGATTCAGGAACAAGGAGATAAATATAATGACATAAGTAGGGCCATCAGCAGATCCTCCACAAAGTTACAAAACTCCCATACTACTGATCTAAGTTCAGCCATAAGAAATCTCCAGACGTGTAATACACAGAAAACCAGTACAAAATAGGTCATAGATATAGTTCAGGACCTGAGTTGTTTAGAGTGTCTTATGTGACAACAAAACCTCTATACAACGTCGGAAATCATAAGTCTATAAATGTTCTGTGAACAGCGTTTACAGAACTAACAAGAACTTAATGAGACAGACAATCTGTCCAACTCAAGCGAGTCTAGAGAGATGAATACTTCCAGGCGAGGTGAGGAAACCCCCCTTGATCACGTGATAAGCTCCGGTGGACAACTGCAGCTCAGAAGCCGGCAGAATAACGAGCCACAGCGATAATTACAGTTGTTAGACATTCAAGGGACTTGACAGAGCACATAATATGTAACATCCTACCTAACAAAGGAGCTACGTCAAATAACAATATAAAGCAATACATTTACGATTTAGCTCGTTATTACGCAAATATAAGCAATATTAAAATTAAAATGAAGGAAATCATTATATATTTACATAATAATCATTGCAACCCATTCACGGGTTGCAACATAAGTCAAGCAGGTTATTTCCCCTTGTAGATTCTATCACAAACTGCTTCAAAAAACAATCCTGAAATACTTCTAAGGAGTCGTATTGATTCTATTCCCAGTCAGAAATTCAATCACACATGATAAAGTTAAAGTTTAGGAATTACTACATATCGTGACTTGTGGCACATAACAATTTCCTCCCATAGTAGTCTCCCTTGGCCCCTATCTAAGTTTGGGGGACGGTATATCACACCTAAAATCAATTTTTCATGCCCCTCTGAAAATTCTATCCAAACAGACTCTGTATGTGTTACTTCAGACTTAATACCGTTTTTGTGCAACAGTTCAAGCTATCTCAGACATATTGTGCCCACCCCCCTGCCGCCCTTCCCGCTACTTTTATTACCTTGGAACAATTTAAAACCGAATGTGACATTCAGCGGCATGTCCCGGACTATTTGGATTAAAACCACGTCTCACGTTATGGCAAATACATCAACTGTTGCCTGCACTAGCAACTAGTCTCTGTTAGTAACTCTTATTCTAGCACTACGGCTATTAGCATAATGTAATTGAAACACTCCTTTCTCTTTATCACTCCTTCTTACCCATCGGAGTCCTAATCTTTCCCTTGCTTAACTTCCATGTCGTTTTCTGCTCAGGGCTTTTTCAGCAAAATTTAAATCTCCACTATACGATTTTCAATTATCAGCAAAAATTTTCCTGAGGGCTCTCACAATTTCCCTTCGTCTCTTTATTTTGCACTCCCTCACAAACCTTACAACCACTCATTTTCTCTCCATTCATCTCTGCCTTACTTACAACAGTATAAGAACCTTTTTACTATCCCTCTCTCTTTTCCACCGTGTTTCTCAAATGTTCATTACTCACCCACACCTACATCCACACTCATGTACTCACAAACTTGAGAGAAATGGATCTTGCACAGCATCTACTCAAACTTCTTTACCCTTTCCCTCATACTCTAAGTACTTGCTTAAGTCGTTCCTCTCTTTCTTTTTATAGTTTATATGACTTTCACTGCTCTTTTTACTCATTGCTGTCTTTTCCTTGTACTCTTTTTTTTTTTATTTTTTGTTTTTTTTTTTTATCCAACCTCTTACTTTTCACTGTAGCTGCCATCTGTAACAGCACATCCGAAGCTAAACATCCCTGTTTTATTACAAAAAACAGTTGTCGTATACCGCACTATAGCATATTTGGTATACTTATCGATCTCTTTTCTTAAAAATAAACATTGACTATTTCAAATGCTATTAAAACTAATTTATTTAAAGACCTCCCATTATACTTTACCCAGAATTCCTGATCTACTCGTCTAAAACATTTCTTCCATTTTTCACTGATACCTTCCTTAACGCCTTCATTGTTATATTTAGCATCATCACACCATATTAATTTCCCAATTCATTTCGAATGATTTACATATAATTACATTTTTAGTAATAAATTTCCCGCTAATTATAATTTAATATCCGAATTACAGATGCATTTATTCATTACCAACAAAATAATCTCCACCACTGTATCATCCGACAAATTCTCTTGTTTATAAAACATTATCAAATAAAATATGCGCAAGGGAAAACCCAAACAAATGAAGCATTAACCTGTTTAACAGGTTAATATATAACTGGCATGTCAGCAGGTAAATGCTTAACTAGGAGGATACGTAATTTTATGCCATAGTGACGATGTGTGTATATAACCTCATTCCCGTCGCCCTAAATTAATAAAATATGTTGATGGGTTTAATATTTACTCACGGGTGGATAATTAGAGGTGTCCCGTTCAGTTGAAGCAGATATTTGCAAGTGGCGCATACGTTTAGGCAGGTGGGGTGGCACGCACAGGAGATGGGACAGTTAAATGCTGTAGATAAGCAGCCGTGTGTTAGAACAAGTGGGTGGTTCACATTATGCAGTTGGGCAGCCTGTAATGCAGTAAGCGGCCGTGTAAATGCAGTAAGCGGCCATTGTTACATGCAGGCTAAGTGGCCACGTAATGCAGGTAAGTGGCCACGTAATGCAGTAGTAAGCGGCCACGTATGCCAGGTGTGTGGCCATGTAATTGAGATTGTGTTGAGGTTCCCTGATGCTAATTTGTTTTTTTTTTTTTAATATCCTGGACTTGATAATGGAAGTGGATGGTCAGTTAATGTAGTGAAGTGAGGTGGGTGACGCAGTGCTGGGACGCCTAGCAATTTCAGTGGGGTGGCAGGTAGTCTGTAACGTTGACCGTGACGGTGAGTAGGTGACGCAGGGTGGGGTGCCAAGGTGACGTAGGTGGGCAGCTATTTTTAGTTTTCACCTTACTTACCACATAAACTGTTCTTGAAGATCGAATTTGTTTGCAACCACAGCTAATTTTCTGCAGTATTTCATGTTGAAGATGCAAATAATTTACCCTTGGGACCTTAATCATTTTCTGGACATTCATGTTTGCTTCAACACACAGATATATCTGAAAAAAATATTTTCTTTGATAATCTGTCACCTCTGATGCGTGAGGAAGATGTTCTTATTTCTATCCTCAATTCCTTATTTTCTTCAAATGTGTGATATCCAGCTCTTCTGCTTTAAACGAGCCACGTTGTTCATGATGCGTTATCCCCCCCCAAAAAAAAAAAAGTCATATAGCTGCAAATGGTCACTCAGTTTTTTATAATCATCTAGATTAAATCATTTGATTGAGACATGACCGTTCAAAGAAAAAAATTCCCTATTATCCTGCCTATCCGAATTACAGCAAATTTAAACTCTCTCCGTACTCATCCATTATACTCACATAATCTCCCCATACACTGAATCACTGTTTATATATTTTCGTCATCTGGCGCTTTTCATCCACTTCAAAGATTAATCAGGTTCGACGTCTGTAAAATATGAAACCAATGACTGTAAGTAAGTTGTTAGGCATATCATTAGAAGAAAGCTTGTCTTCTCCTTCTTTCTACACAGTAACTGATGTCCTAGTCTTGTAAGACAATGGTGTATGTTATACACGAGATTCTTCAGATCAGCGATGTAGGAGCACCACTGAACACTGTTAGATAGGGGAGCAGAAATCAGTGTATCTGCAGTTGCAGAATCAGAAAGTATGCTGTTCTTACGTGTTCTCAAAGTTCCTGATTTTTTTGCTTCACTTTTCAAACGACACACTTACAACATTGCAAACAATTAATTAGGCAGAGTTGATTTTAGGCTGTGTTTTGATAACCAATCTGACCAAAACTGATTTTCTAAGATCATAATTATTTTTCTTCATAGACTCTAAAGAAATTAAATAGAATAATAATGAAAAAAAATGTGAGTTTTAGGAGCATTTTTTTTTTAATTTAACGAGGAATAAATGTCATATAGCATTTCCGTTTCTTCTCAAAGTTTCTTTGTCTTTAATCAAAGAGTCTTTTTCGATCAGGATCAATTTTCATTGCTGATATACAGTGTCTTGGGGAGTAATGGGACTATATGCACTAAGTGGGTACACTTTGGACAATGTTATGTAGAAATTCCCTGATTTTGTTTTCCTTATGGTTACTAGAAAAAAAAATTTCTGATCCGCATGAAAAATTTCAACCGAAGGATTGTAGTAGTACAGTCGACCCTCCACAACGGTCGGCATTAAGTAAACGCAATTTGTCTAACGGCCCCCCCCCACTTTTTGCCGTAGAAAAAATGCCTTAACCAATAGGCGAAAAACTTAAAACTAACGACGTTCGTCTGGAAACCTATCGATGTGCGCCCTGCATCCCAAGAGTCAGTGTACCATTGTTACCAAGCTGTTGTGGTCGGTTTCCACGTGTGCCTCCCATTAATTTTGGGAATAGTCCACTGTTTCTTAGTGCTTGTAACGCTAATTAAGCCATCCTATGGGACCCCACAAAAGCTTGTAGAGCAGCCTTTGGTAAACGGATGTGAGAAACACGATAGAATTCAGAAAAAGTTTGTAGAAAAAATTGCGAAAGTGTGGGTGGTTAGAGGGTGTTGTAATGGTGGTAGAGGTTGGTAGTGGCTGGTGGTAAAGAGTGGTAGTGGTTGTGATGGGTTGTGTAGAGGGGTGGTAGTGATGAGTGGTAAAGGAGTGGTAGTGGTTGTGTTGGTGGTTAGAGGGTGTTAGTGATGGTGGTAAAGCGTGGTAGTGGTTGTGATGGTGTTAGAGGGAGGTAGTGATGGTGGTAGAGGGTTGGTAGTGGTTGTGATGGTGATTAGAGGGTGGTAGTGATGGTTGGTAGAGGGTGGTAGTGGTTGTGATGGTGGTAGAGGGTGGTAGTGATGATGGTGGGTTGGGTGGTAGTGGTTGTGATGGGGGTAGAGGGTGGTAGTGATGGTGGTAGAGGGTGGTACTGGTTGTGATGGTGGTAGAGGGTGGTATGGTTGTGATGGGGGTTAGAGGGTGGTGGGTGATGGTGGTAGAGGGCAGTCCAGTGATTCTCAAGCTGGTCCTAGTGGCATTAAAAAACCAAGAAGGGAGGTAACACCACCAAAGGACTTGGTACTGAAGACTTTGTGGAAGGGGATTCTCCTTCCAAGCAATAGTCAATCCTGAATCTCCCCTGCTGCTGGCACATCACTCATCAACAACTCCACAATAAAGGTTTAAGTGGCATTTTAAATTTTTGTTTATTTTGCATGTTCCATTCCTTTCCATATAAGGAAATGTATATTTCATGTAAAAAAAAAATCAGACTTTGGGATGTCAGTAACGGATAATTCTATTTCCATTATTCTTATGGGGAATATTAACTCGACCAACGGCAAGCTCTCTGGAACGAATTAATGCTGTTGGTTGAGGGTCCACTGTATTTGTACAAACATAATGACGCTGTAAGCTCTTTATTTATTAATGTCACTGGTCTGCATGACTTTTTTTTTGATTCTGTGGTATCCTTTTCGGTTTTATGTATGGAAAACTGTGATTCATTGCTTTTTCATTTTATCTCTATCACATCAGGTTGTCAAGTTATACGGAAACGTTACTTTTCTCTTTTCGTATAACATATGTAAATGAGAAAGTGGTACATTACCAATTAAAATGCTTACCCAATATTGTCTTTATTTTCGATTATTAATATGTCTAAAGGCTGCATAAATTCACCAGATATATTTTGCTATGTCTGCGGGCAATTCAACCCTTCAGATTCCAGAGCAAAAATTACTCCTTTTTTGAGTGCTGCTACTTTGCTTATTTTAGCTGCAAACTTGGAGACTAGGACAAATCATTTGCACCACACAAAGCTTGAACA
>NW_026508986.1:0-14552 GCF_026875155.1 Cherax quadricarinatus
CATAAAACAAAGGAAACTGCAGAAGGCTACGGGCCCCATGCGAGGCAGGTCCAAGTCTCCTACCGGCTTAAGCCAATGCACCCAACCTAGTCAGGTCAGGTCACATTGACTTAAGGGAGGAACACGGCAACCGCCCTGGTAGCACAAGCTATCAGGTCTAACTCACACCCACCCACATTCTACTCATGTATTTATCCAACCTATTTTTAAAGCTACACAACGTTTGGCCTCTATAACTGTACTCGGGAGTTTGTTCCACTCACCCACAACTCTATTACCAAACCAGTACTTTCCTATATCCTTCCTGAATCTGAATTTTTCCAACTTAAAACCATTGCTGCGAGTCCTGTCTGGGGCTAGATATTTTCAGCACACTATTTACATCCCTTTATTTATTCCTGTCTTCCATTTATACACCTAAATCATATCCCCCTAATTCTACGTCTTTCTAGAGAGTGCAGTTTCAGGGCCTTATTTTTCCCTCATAGGGAAGGTTTCGATACAGGGGATCAACTTTGTATCCTCCTTTGTCATTTTCCGAGGAATTTATATCCATTCTGTAATACGGTGAACAAAACTGTGCAGCATAATCTAAATGAGGCCTAACCAAGGATGTTTTAGAGTTGAAGAACAACCTGAGGACTCCTATTATTTATGCTTTTTGATATGAAGCCAAGGATTCTATTAGCTTTATTGCGAAACACTTATGCACTGTTGTCTTGGTTTCAGATTACTGCTAACCGAACTCCTAAATCTTTTTCGCAATCTGTAATATTAAGATCTACATTATTTAGTTTATATGTGGCATGGTTATTGTCCTGTCCAACATTTAGAACTTTGCATTTGTCTATATTAAACTGCATCTGCCACTTCTCCGACCACTGCATCAGTCTATTCAAATCTTCCTGGAGTGCTCGAATGTCCTCGTCAGAATGAATTCGACGGCTATTTTGGTGTCATGGGCCCAAACTTGCGATTTCGCTCTTTATGCCTCATTCTATGTCGTTTATGTAGATTGTGAACAGAGGGGGCCCAACACTGACCCCTGTGCGAACACCGCTCGTGACGCTTTCCCCACTCTGTTTTCTCCCCATTTATGCAAAATCTCTGCTGCCTATTTGTCAAACCATGCCTCTATCAGGAAAAAAATTTCTCCTTCCTATTCCATATGCTTTAATTTTTCCTCAATAGTCTCTGATGTGGGACCCTGTCAAAAGCCTCTGGAGTCCATATACTCAATATCATATTATTCCATGATCTACCTCCTCAAATACCAAAGTGAAAGAAGTTAATAAATTCGTTAGGCAGGAACGCCCCTTTGTTAAAACCATTCTGAGATTCGTTTGATTAATTATATGCTTTTCAAGGTGGCTACGAACTGCATCGGATTATTGATTCCATAAATTTTCCACTATGGAGGTTAGGCTATTGGTCTATAGTTCGAAGCTTTTTTTAAAGGGGGGGAATCCTGTCACCTGTTTTGAAATAGGTAATCACATTTGCCATTTTCCACTTATTTGGCCACCATGCCAGTTTGTAGTGATATGTTGAAAAGATTAGCCAAAGGTGGTGCTAAGCTTCTCTTTACATTCCTTTAGAACCCTTGCAGACAGTTCAATCAGGGCCTGGGGGGATTTGTTAGGTTTTAATTTATCTATTTGCCTAAGGTCATGTCCACTTGTGACCCTAATAGTGCACAGTTTATATCGTCCTGTTTACAAATTTACCATTTCTGGAATATTGCTGGTATACTCCTGTGTAAAAACTGAGAGGAGTATGTGTTAAAAATTCTCACATTTCATATTCACTGTCAGTGAGGTGACCCGAGGAACTTTTGGAGTGGGCCTATCTGTCCCTGATTCTTATTCTGTATTACCTGAAAGAATCCTTTGGGTTAGTCTTCGATTCTCTTGCAAACTTTAACCTCATAATAAATCTCTTTTGCTTTTCTTAATTCCACTTTTTTATTTCTCTCTTTAACTGATATATCGGATTTCTTTAATTGCCCCTCTCCTCTTTTGATTTGCCTATATATGCCTCTCTTTTGACCAATCAGATATTTTAATATATTGTTCATCTTTTTAGGATCATTTTTGTTTGATCTGATTTCCCTATTTGGAACATAATTTGACTGAGCAGCTAGAACTATGCCCTGGAAAGCATCATATCGGCAAACCATCACACCTACCTGACCCTTAGTCAGGTCATTCCAGTTCAGCCCACCTAAGTAATTTTTCAGTCCTATGAAACCAGCCAAGCGAAAGTCAGGGACGGAGACTTGATTGCCATTATTAGGGGAATTCCATGATATATTAAAACTTGCTGATCATACCTGTGATTAATTTTTAGCTGAGTTCACTTTTAGACTGAGCTCACTTTTAGACTGAGTTTACTTTTAGACTGAGCTCACTTTTAGACTGAGCTCACATTGTAGACTGAGCATCACTTTTAGCTGAGCTCAATTTTTAGACGTGAGTTTACTTTTTGACTGAGCTCACTTTTAGAATTGGCTCACTTTTAGACTGAGCTCACTTTTAGGGCTGAGCTCACTTTTTGACTGAGCTCACTTTTAGAATCTGAGCTCACTTTTAGACTGAGCTCACTTTTAGACTGAGCTCACTTTTAGACTGAGCTCACTTTTAGACTGAGCTCACTTTTTAGACTGAGCTCACTTTTAGACTAGACTTCACTTTTAGACTGAGCTTTCACTTTTAGACTGAGCTCACTTTTAGACTGAGCTCACTTTTAGACTGAGCTCACTTTAGGACTGAGCTCACTTTTAGACTGAGCTCACTTTTAGACTGAGCTTACTTTTAGAATGAGCCTCACTTTTAGACTGAGCTTACCTTTTAGATGAGCTCACTTTTAGACTGAGCTCATTTAGGACGAGCTCATGACGTGATAAAGTTTAAGAGCACAACACTGACAAGCCAATGTTTGTAAGGAAGACTCACGAAATCGTTTTATAAAACGGGTTGACCATGAGCCCATTTTAAGTAAGTTCCTAAGAAACATAGGAGGAGCACTGCAGTGGCCTACGGCTCATACTAAGTCACGTCACAGCTACACTGTTGAGTCTTTGGGACTTTCTTTGCTATGGTTCATTTCCCAAAAAACCCGTTCCGTGGTGTGTTCAGCATCCTTGTGTATCGTCTGCTGTCAATATTTTACAATAATTATTTAGAATCGGTGTGGCAGCGAGGACGAGGGTTATGACGCGAGGACGATGGTTACAGCGGAGGACGAGGGGTGACGCGGGGACGAGGGTGACAGCCGAGGACGATGGGACAGCGAGGACAAAGATGGCAGCGGGGACGAGGGAGGACAGCGAGGACGATGGGGGACAGCGAGGAAGAAGGTTACAGCGGAGGACGAGGGTGGGCAGCGAGGACGAGGGTGACAGCGAGGATGAGGTGTGACAGCGAAGGGACAAGGATGGCAGCGGGGACGAGGACGACAGCGAGAGAGGTGTCAGCGAGGACGGCGTGGTATAGAGAGGACAAAGGTGGACAGCGAGGACGAGGATAAACAGCTCGAGGACAAGGGTTGACAGCGAGGAATGAGGGTGACCAGAAACAGGTGGGTGAACCGAAACCGAAAACCGCTTTGGAAGGGGGAGATAAAGTCAGGTGTTGATTTGAGCTGCAGAGAAAAGAGAACACCGTATTAGTGTGCGTAGCAGTAAGTGGTGGGGAGGGTTATGTAGACAAGGAGGGGAAAAGTGGTAGGGTGTAGTAGTAACCGTGGTGGGAAGGTTGTGGCTGCAAGGGGGGGGAACAGTGGATAGGTGAGTAGTACTAGTAACAGTGGTGAGGGAGGGTTTGTGGTAGCAGGAGAGGAACAGTGGCTAGCGGTCGGTGGTTAGTAGTTTACCGTGGTGGGGAAGGTTGTGGCAGCAGGAGGGGGGAACAGTGGTAAGGGTAGTAGTAGTAACAGTGGTGGGGGAGGGTTTATGTGTAAGCAAGGAGGGAAACGTGGTTGGGTGGGTAGTAGTAACCGTGTGGGGAAGGTTGTGGCAGCAAGGGAGGGGAACAGTGGTAGGGTGGTAGCAGTAAGTACGTGGTGGGGAGGTTTGATGGTAGCAAGGCAGGGAGAACAGTGGTAGGTGGTAGTAGTAACCGTGGTGGGGAAGGTTATGGTAGCAAGGGAGGGGGAACAGTGGGAGTGTGGTAGTAGTAAACAGTGGTGGGGAGGGTTGTGGTAGCAAGGAGGGGAAACTGAGGTAGGGTGTAGCAGTAACCGTGGTGGGGAAGGTTGTGGTAGCAAGGAGGGAGAGAGAACAGTTGGTAGGGTGGTAGTTTGTAACGTGGTGGGGCAAGGTTATGGTAGCAAGGAGGGGGGAAACAGTGGTAGTAGTTACGGTAGTTAGTAACAGTGGTGGGGAGGGTTGTGGTAGCAAGGAGGGGGAGGAGGAAACAGTGGTAGGGTGGTAGTAGTTACCGCCCCCCCCCCCCTGGTGGGGGAGGTTGTGGTAGCGAGGAGGCGAGAAACAGTGGTAGTGTGGTAGTAGTAACAGTGGTTGGGGAGGACCGTTTGTGAGTAGCAAGGAGGGGGAATCGTGGTGGGGAGGTAGTAGTAAACAGTGGTGGTGAGAGGTTGTAGGTAGCAAGGAGGGCGGGAACTGGTGGTAGGGTCGGTAGTAGTAAACAGTGGTGGGGAAAATGTTGTGGTAGCATGGAGGGGAAACAGTGGTAGGATGGTAGTTAGTAACAGTGGTGGGTGAGGGTTGTGGTAGCAAGGAGGGGGAACAGTGGTAGGGTGGAGTAGTAACAGTGGTGTGGGAGGGTTGTGGTAGCAAGGAGGGGGAACAGTGGAAGGGTGGGAGTAGTATATATCAGTGGTGGGGACCGTTGTGTGGTAGCAAGGAGGGGGATCCAGTGGTTAAGTGTGGTAGTAGTAACAGTGGTGGTGTGGGTTTGTGGTAGCAAGGAGGGGGAAACAGTGGTTGGGGTCGGTAGTAGTACAGTGGTGGGGAAAGTTGGTGGTAGCAAGGAGAGTGGAATACAGTGGTAGTGTTGTAGTAGATAACAGTGGTGGGGGTAGGGTTGTGGTAGCAAGGAGGGGGAACAGTGGTAGGGTGGGAGTAGTTATACAGTGGTGGGGACGGGGTTGTTTTGTAGTAGCATGGAGGGGGAACAGGTGTGTTAGTGTGGTAGTAATAACAGTGGTGGGGAGGGTTGTGGTAGCTAGGGAGGGGAACAGTGGTTTTAGGGTGGTAGTAGTAACAGTGGTTGGGGAGGGTTGTAGTAGCAAGGGGGGAACAGTGGTAGTGTGGTAGTAGTAACATGATGGGGAGGTTGCAGTGCAAGGAGGGGGAACAGTGGTAGTGTGTTAGTGTGGTAGTAGTAGTAGTAACAGTGGTTGAGGAGGGTTTGTGAGGGTTGTAAGTAGAAGTATGCAAGAGCACCTGAAATCTTGCTTGTTCATGAGACAGAAAAAAAGGACACCAGCAATCCTACCATCATGTTAAAAACAATTAACAGGCTTTGGTTTTCCACTCCACTGGCAGGACGGTATAGTTCCTCCCTGGGAGGTTGCTGTTACCAACCTACTACCACAGGATGGTAGTACATCCCTGTGGTGGTTGTTGTCCTACCAACCTACTACACAGGACGGTTGTACCTTCCTTGGGTGGTTTGCTGTCTACAAAACCTACTACACAGGACGGTAGTACCTCCCTGGGTGGTAGCTGTCTACCAACTAACTACCACTGGACCGGTAGTACCTCCGGGTGGTAGATGTTACCAACCTACTACCACAGGACGGAAGTACCTCCCTGGGGGTGGTGGTTGCTGTCTACCAACCTACTACCACAGGACGGTAGTACCTCCCTGGGTGGTAGCTGTTATACAACCGACTACCACAGGACGGTTATAGACCTCCCTGGGGGTTGCTGTACTACCATCATTACTACTACAGGACTGTAGTACCTCCCTGGGTGGTAGCTGTCTTCCAACCTACCACAGGACGTCTTTAGTACCTCCCTGGGTGGTTGCAGTCTACCCAACTACTACAACAGGGACGGGTAGTACCTCCATGGCGGTGGTCTGCTGTCTACCAACCTACTACCACAGGACGGTAGTACCTCCCTGCGTGGTTGATGTTCTACCAACCTACTACCACAGGGACGGTAGTACCTCCCTGGGTGGTAGCTGTTCCAACCTACTACCACAGGACGGTAGTACCTCCCTGGGTGGTTGCTTGGTCTACCAACCTTACTACCACAGGACGGTAGTACCTCCCTGGGCGGTTGCTGTCTACCACCTACTACACAGGACGGTGTACCTCCCTGGTGGTTTGCTGTCTACCAACCTACTACCACAGGACGGTAGTATAAAGTACCTCCCCATGGGTGGTTGCTGTCTTACCAACCTACTACCACAAGGACTGGTAGTACCTCCTGGGCGGTTTGCCTGTCTACCAACCTACTACCACAGGACGGTAGTACTCCTGGGTGGTTGCTGTCTTACACACAACTACAACAGTACGGTAGTACCTCCCTGGGTGGTTGCTGTCTACCAACCTACTACCACAGGACGGTTTAGTACCTCCCGGGTGGGTTGCTGTCTACCAACTACTACCACAGGACGGTAGTAGTACCTCCCTGGGCGGTTGATGTCTACAAACCTAACTACCACAGTTCGGTAGTACTCCCTGGGTGGTTGCAGTCTACAACCTACCTTCCACAGGACGGTAGTTCCTTCCCTGGGTGGTTGTGTCTACCAACCTACTACCACAGGACGGTAGTTAATCCTGGGTGGTTGTTCGTCTACCAAACCTAACTACCACAGGACGGGTAGTACCTCCATGGGTGGTTGCTTGTCTTACCAACCTACTACCACTGGATGGTAGTACCTCCTGGGTGGTTGCTGTCTACCAAACCTATACCACAGTACGGTAGTACTCCCTGGGTGGTTGCTGTCTTACCAACCTTCAAACCAAGGACGGTAGTACCTTCCTGGGTGGTTTGCTGTCTAAACCTACTACTCACGACGGTAGTACCTCCCTGGGTGGTTGTTGTCTTAACCAAACCTACTACCACAGGACGGTAGTACCTCCCTGGGTGGTTGTGTCTACCAACTTACCACCACAGGACGGTAGTACTCCCTGGGTGGTTGTGTCTTACCAACTTCTACCACAGGACGGTAGTACTTCTGGGGTGGGTTGCTGTCTACCAACCTACAACCCACAGGGACGGTGGTACCTCCCCTGGGTGGTTGTTGTCTACCATCCTACTACCAACGGACGGTAGTAGTTACCTCCCTGGGTTGGTTGTTGTCTACCAACTACTACCACAGGACGGTAGTAACCACCTGGGTGGTTGTTGTCTTACCAACCTACTACCACAGGACGGTAGTACCTCCCTGGGTGGTTGCTGTTACAACCTACTACCACAGGACGGTAGTAACCTCCCTGGGTGGTTGTTGGGTCTACCAACCTACTACCCAGGGACTCGGTCAGTACCTCCCTGGGTGGTTGTTGTCTACCAACCTACTACAACAGGACGGTGGTACCTCCCTGGGTGGTTGTTGTCTACCAGCGTACTACCCACAGGACGGAGTATAGTCCTCCCTGGGTGTGGTGCTGTCTACCAACCTACTTCCACAGGTCGGTAAGTACCTCCCTGGGTGGTTGCTGTCTACCAACCTAATACCACAGGACGTGTACCACTCTGGGTGGGCTGGTCTCCAACCTTCTACCACAGGAGGTAGTACTCCCTGGAGTGGTTGTTGTCTACACAACCTACTTCCACAGGGACGGTGGTACCTCCCTGGGTGGTTGCTGTCTACCAACCTACTACCACAGGACGGTATTACTATCTGGGGGTGGTTGTTGTCTACCAACCTATACCACAGGATGGTAGTAACCTCCCTGGGGTGGTTGCTGACTACTAACTACTACCACGGACGGTAGATACACCTGGGAGGTTGCTGTTCTACCAACCTACTACCACAGGACGGTAGTTACCTCCCTGGGTGGTTGCTGTCTACCAACCTTCTACCACAGGACGGGTAGTACCTCCACTGGGTGGTTGCTGTCTACCAACCTTACTACCAAGGACGCGTAGTCCAACCTGGGTGGTTGCTGTTTCTACCAACCTCTACCACAGGACGGTAGTAACCTCCCTGGGTGGTTGCTGTCTACCAACTACTACCACAGGACGGTGTACCTACCTGGGTGGTTGCTGTATACCAAACCTACTTACAACAGGACGGTAGTACCTCCTGGGTGGTTGCTGTCTACCAACCTACTACCACAGGAACGGTTAGTACCATCCCAGGGTGGTTGCTGTCTACAACAACTACTTTACCTAGGACGGTAGTACTCCTGGGTGGTTGTTGTCTACCAACCTACTACCACGGACGGTAGTACTCCCTGGGTGGTTTGCTGTCTACAAACCTACATACCACAGGACGGTAGTACCTCCAGGGTGGTTGCTGTACTACCAACCTACTACCAAGGACGGGTTGTACCTCCTGGTGGTTGTTGTTACAACCTACTACCACAGGGACGGTAGTACCTCCATGGGTGGTTGTTGTCTACCAACCTACTACCACAGGAACGGTAGTACCTCCCTGGGTGGTTGTTGTCTTACAACGTACTACCACTGGATGGTAGTACCTCCCTGGGTGGTTGTTGGTCTACCACCCTACTACCGGAACGGTAGGTACCTCCCTGGGTGGTTGTTGTCTAACAACCATTACTTCATAGGTGGAAAGTCTCTTGTATTTCTGTTAATAATTTTGTGAGAACGCTGCACAATATTTACAAGGGTGACGTCAGGGAATCAATATTTTCCAGTAGTTTCTTTATTATTAATTATTGTAAACTTATTAATATATATTTAGTTGGGTTAGGATAAAATAAATTGTTCTTGTTATAATAGGTTAGGTAAGTTTTCTAAGATTCTTTATTGGTGCAAAATTATAATTTTCATTAATATTATAAGAAAAAAAATATATCGTTAACGTATATGAGAAATTTTAGAAATGACTATTTTAAATGAGTTTTGCTAATTGAAGTTATACATATTCGACATATATAATTACATATATATATATATATATATATATAGATATATATATATATATTATTATATATATATATATATATAGAATATATTATATATTGGGAGGTTACCACCTCTATTAATGGACTGGGGACCCTCATCCTCAGAGAATGAACAATAAACGTACCTCAGGGAAAACTCAGTGTTCTCCCTGGAGCTGTTTGAATATTTTCTTCTCCTACCCCCCTCCCCTCTTTCTATCTACATATATATTTTTTTTTCAACAAACTGGCCGTACATGTATGTGTAGTGTGACCTAAGTGTAAGTACAAGTAGCAAGATGTACCTGAAATCTTGCATGTTCATGAGACAGAAAAAAAGGACACCAGCAATCCTACCATCATGTAAAACAATTACAGGCTCTCGTTTTCCACTCACTTGGTAGGACGTTAGTACCTCCCTGGGTGGTAGCTGTCTACCAACCTACTACCACAGGACGGTAGTACCTCCCTGGGTGGTAGCTGTCTACCAACCTACTACCACAGGACGGTAGTACCTCCCTGGGTGGTTGAAGTCTACCAACCTACTACCACAGGACGGTAGTACCTCCCTGGATGGTAGCTGTCTTCCAACCTACTACCACAGGACGGTAGTACCTCCCTGGGTGGTAGCTGTCTACCAACCTACTACCACAGGACGGTAGTACCTCCCTGGTGGTTCTGTCTACCAACCTACTAACCACATGAAAGGTAGTAACCTCCCTGGGTGGTAGCTGTCTACCAACCTACTACCACAGGACGGTAGTTACCTCCCTGGGTGGGTTGCTCTACCAACCTACTACCACAGGACGGTAGTACCTCCCTGGGTGGTAGCTGTCTTCCAACCTACTACACAGGACGGTAGTACCTCCCTGGGTTTTTTGCTGTCTACCAACCTACTAACACAGGAACGGGAGTACCTCCCTGGGTGGTTGCTGTCTACCAACCTACTACCACAGGACGGTAGTACCTCCCTGGGTGGTTGCTGTCTACCAATCTACTACCACAGGACGGTAGTACCTCCCGGGTGGTAGCTGTCTTCCAACCTACTACCACAGGACGGTAAATACCTCCCCCGGGGTTGCTGTCCCACCAACCTGCTACCACAGGACGGTATTACCCTCCCTGGGCGGTTGCCCGTCTACCAACCTACTACCACAGGACGGTAGTACCTCCCTGGGTGGTTGCTGTCTACCAACCTACTACCACAGGACGGTAGTACCTCCCTGGGTGGTTGCTGTCTACCAACCTACTACCACAAGACGGTATACCTCCCTGGGCGGTTGCTGTCTACCAACCTACTACCACAGAACGGTAGTACCCCCTGGGTGGTTGCTGTCTAACCAACCAACACCACAGTACGGTAGTGGGCCCTTTCCCCGGGTTGGGTTGCTGTCTACCAACCTACTACCACAGGGCGGTAGTACCTCCCTTTGGGGGGTTGCTGTCTACCAACCTACTACCACAGGACTGTAGTACCTCCCGGGCGGTTGATGTCTACCAACCTACTACCACAGTACGGTAGTACCTCCCTGGGTGGTTGCTGTCTACCAACCTACTACCACAGGACGGTAGTACCTCCCTGGGTGGTTGTTGTCTACCTACCTACTACCACAGGACGGTAGTACCTCCCTGGTGGTTGTTGTCTACCAACCTACTACCACAGGACGGTGGTACCTCCCTGGGTGGTTGTTGTCTACCAACCTACTACCACAGGACGGTAGTACCTCCCTTGGTGGTTGTTGTCTACCAACCTACTACCACAGGACGGTGGTACCTCCCTGGTGGTTGTTTGTCTACCAACCTACTACCACAGGACGGTAGTATCTCCCCTGGGTGGTGCTGTCTACCAACCTACTACCACAGGATGGTAGTACCACCCTGGGTGGTTGCTGTCTACCAACCTACTACCACAGACGGTAGTACCACCCTGGGTTGTTGCTGTCTACCAACCTACTACCACAGGACGGTAATACCTCCCTGGGTGGTTGCTGTCTACCAACCTACTACCACAGGACGGTAGTACCTCCCTGGGTGGTTGTTGTCTACCAACCTACTACCACAGGACGGTAGTACCTCCCTGGGTGGTTGTTGTCTACCAACCTACTACCACGGAACGGTGGTACCTCCCTGGGTGGTTGTTGTCTACCAACCTACTACCACGGAACGGTAGTACCTCCCTGGGTGGTTGTTGTCTACCAACCTACTACCTAGGTGACTAGTCTCTTGTATTTCTGTAATAATTTTGTGAGAACGCTGCACAATATTTACAAGGGTGACGTCAGGAATCAATATTTTCAGTAGTTTCTTTATTATTAAATTATTGTGAAATTATATAATATATATTTAGTTGGGTTAGGCTAAAATAAATTGTTCTTGTTATAATAAGGTTAGGTAAGTTTTCTAAGATTCTTTTGGTGCAAAATTACAAATTTTTACATTAATATTAAAGAAAAAAAATATATCGTTAAACGTATATGAGAAAATTTTAGAAAAGACTATTTTAAATGAGTTCTTGCTAATTGACCAGTTATACATATTCGACATATATACATACTATATATATATATATATATATATATATAAAATATATATATATATATATATATATATATATATATATATATATATATATGTATATATATACAGGGAGGTACCACCTCTATAACTGGACTGGGGACCCTCATCCTCAGAGAAGACAATAAACGTACCTCAGGGAAAACTCAGTGTTCTCCCTGGAGCTGTTTGAATATTTTCTTCTCCTACCCCCCTCCCCTCTTTCTATCTACATATATATTTTTTTTTCAACAAACTGGCCGTATCCCACCAAGGCAGGGTGGCCCAAAAAAGTAAAACGAAAGTTTCTCTTTTTAAATTTAGTAATTTATACAGGAGAAAGGGTTACTAGGCCCTTGTTCCCGGCATTTTAGTAGCCTGTTAAAACACGCATGGCTTACGGAGGAAGAATTCTGTTCCACTTCCCCATGGAGATAAGAGGAAATAAACAAGAACAAGAACTAGAAAGAAAATAGAAGAAAACCCAGAGGGGTGTGTATATATATGCTTGAACATGTATGTGTAGTGTGACCTAAGTGTAAGTAGAAGTAGCAAGATGTACCTGAAATCTTGCATGTTCATGAGACAGAAAAAAGGACACCAGCAATCCTACCATCATGTAAAACAATTACAGGATTTTCGTTTCACCACTTGGCAGGACGGGTAGTACCTCCCTGGTGGTAGCTGTCTACAAACCTACTACCACAGACGGGTAGTAACCTCCCTGGGAGTTGCTTCTACCAACCTACTACCACAGGACAGGTAGTACCTGCCCTGGGTGGTTGCTGTCTACAACCTACTATACCACAGTACGGTAGTACCTTTCCTGGGGGTTGCTGGTCTACCAACCTACTACCACAGACGGTAGTACCTCCCTGGGTGGTATGTTGTCTACCACCACACCCACAGGGACTGTAAAACAAAGTACCCCTCCTGGGTGTTGCTGTCTAACCAACCTACTTACCACATGAACGGTAGTACCTCCCTGGGTGGTTGCTGTTACCAACCTACTACCCCACAGGACGGTAGTACCTCCCTGGGTGGTAGCTGTCTTTGCCAACCTACTACCACAGGACGGTAGTACCTCCCTGGGTGGTAGCTTCTTCCAACCTACTACCACAGGACGGTAGTACCTCTCCTGGGTGGTTCTGTCCTACCAACCTACAACCACAGGACGGTCGTACCTCCCTGGGTGGTTGCTGTCTACCAACCTACTACCACAGACGGTAGTACCATCCTGGGTGGTTGTTGTCTACCAACTACTACCACAGGACGGTAGTACCTCCCTGGGTGGTAGCTGTCTACCAAGCTACTACACAGGAAGGTAGTCCGTCCCTGGTTGTGCTGTCTACCCAACCTACTACCACAGACGTAGTACCTCCCAGAGCGGTTGCTGTCTACCAACCTACTACCACAGACGGTAGTACCTTCCCTGGGTGGTTGCTGTTTTACCAACCACTACCACAGGACGGTAGTACCCCCTGGGTGGTTGCTGTCCCTACCAACCTACTACCACAGGACGGTAGACTCCCTGGGCGGTTGCTGTCTACCAACCTACTACCACAGGACTGTAAGTACCTCCCTGGGTGGTTGCTGTCTAACCAACCTATATACCAAAGTACGGTAGTACCCCTCCCTGGGTGGTTGCTTGTCTACCAACCTACTACCACATGACGGTAAGTACCTCCCCTGGGTGTTTGCTGTCTACAACCTACTACCAACAGGACGGTAGAACCTCCCTGGGCGGTTGATGTCTACCAACCTACTACCACAGAACGGTATACCTCCCTGGGTGGTTGCTGTCTACCAACCTACTACCACAGGACGGTAGTACCTCCCTGGGTGGTTGCTGTCTATCCAACCTACTACCACAGGACGGTAGTACCTCCCTGGGTGGTTGCTGTCTACCAACCTACTACCACAGGAAGGTAGTACCTCCCTGGGTGGTTGCTGTCTACCAACCTACTACCACAGGACGGTAGTACCTCCCTGGGTGGTTGCTGTCTACCAACCTACTACCACAGGACGGTAAGTACCTCCCTGGGTGTTGCTGTCTACAACCTACTACCACAGGACGGTAGTACCTCCCTGGGTGGTTGCTGTCTACCAACCTACTACCACAGACGGTAGTACCTCCCTGGGTGGTTGCTGTCTACCAACCTACTACCACAGGACGGTAGTACCTCCCTGGGTGGTTGCTGTCTACAACCTACTACCACAGGACGGTAGTACCTCCCTGGGTGGTTGCTGTCTACCAACCTACTACCACAGGACGGTAGTACCTCCTGGGTGGTTGCTGTCTACCAACCAACTACCACAGGACGGTAGTACCTCCCTGGGTGGTTGCTGTCTACCAACCTACTACCACAGGACGGTAGTACCTCCCTGGGTGGTTGCTGTCTACCAACCTACTACCACAGGACGGTAGTACCTCCCTGGGTGGTTGCTGTCTACCAACCTACTACCACAGGACGGTAGTACCTCCCTGGGTGGTTGCTGTCTACCAACCTACTACCACAGGACGGTAGTACCTCCCTGGTGGTTGCTGTCTACCAACCTACTACCACAGGACGGTAGTACCTCCCTGGGTGGTTGCTGTCTACCAACCTACTACCACAGGACGGTAGTACCTCCCTGGTGGTTGCTGTTTACCAACCTACAAAACAAGGAGTAGTAACCTCCTGTGTTGTCTGTCTACCACCACTTTATACCACAGACGGTATACTCCTGGGTGGTTTGGTCTACAACCTAGCTACCAACAGTACGGTAAGTAATCCCTGTGGTGTCTGTTACATACTTAAATCACACATAAGAAAAAAACTCCTGGTGGTTGCTGTCTAAACCCAAACCCACTACACAGACGGTAAACCTCCCTGGGTGTTGTCTACCCAACCTACTACACAAAGGTATACCTCCCTGGGTGTTGTTCTACAACCTACTACCACAGG